>VWYI01023242.1:357495-392495 GCA_013399455.1 Anthoscopus minutus | reverse complement strand
GCCATTATCGTGCATCGCTTACCCCTGAAGTCAAAACAACTGCTCAGAAGTGCTTGTGATAACACTTGCAGGCAGGATCCTGATCCCAACAAGGCTCAAACAACTGCTTGGCTTAACCCCTGCCATCAGCATCCCTGGCTTCAGCAGAAGCACTGCAGCACTGAGGTTCTGCGTGTCCAGGGCTGCATTAAGCTTACACCCCGTGGCTTCCCAGGGGCAGCAGAGCATTTGATAAAATTGTTTGGGAGTCTTGCTTCCAAGAGCAAAACAAAAATCTTGAAAATGTGCTGTGCACATAAATTCTTCTCTCTATTTAAACACATTTTGAAGTGGACGAGTAGGGACGGAGAGATTCTTGTGAAGTTTTCCCTTACACATCTGTCACAAAATTAACAACACTTAAGGCCAGTCTATAACATAATTTTTAATTTTAGCCCTCCTGTTGATGTGGGTGCTCTGGGTATTTAAGTCACTAAGAATTCATTGCTGTTAATTACAGATCATGTTCTGATATTTGCCTCTTCACATAAGACATTCTGGGTCGCTGGAATCGCCCCGTGTGCCAAAGGGTTCTGGAAATGCTGCCTGAGAGACAAAGGTTCAATTCTCAGCAGCAATCACATGCCCACGAAATCTCAGAAGCAGTCATAGTTGATAAGAGTAGTTTCTGGATCAATATACCCAATCTTAGGTAGGGGAGGTCAGCCTGTCACACCAGTGCATCTCTGGAGGAAGAGGAAGGGAGGACTTAGGAGGGGTTTGCAGTGGCCTTGCATGGCTGCACTGGGCCAGGGCCAGATGTTATTTCACCAGAAGCTGATTGAGTTATTTCCCATGTTTGTTTGTTTGTTTGTTTTTTAAAGAGAATTGCAGTACTACCAGAGGTTTATTTAAAATAACAATTAAAAAAATCTTATTATTCTAGAGAATTAGGAAAAAAACCCCCCAAATATAAAACCCCTAAGCCCTACAGCATTTTCAAACAGTGCCATTTACTGATGAGCTGCTGGCAGGGAAAGTTTTAGATGTTTGCCACCGACCTTCAGCTGCACCCCTGAAATTCTGGGAACCTTATTCATGAAAAGGAAAAAATACAATCCCTTTTGTGGCTGATAAACACGTTACACACAAAGAAAAGTAGCGAAGGATGGAGAACTCGTGCAAAGATACAGCACAATAAATTCCCTGGATCAGGAATCTGGTCAGCAATAGCATCCACTTTGTTTTAAAAGGTATTTTAGTGTGCTCTATCACTCTGGGAAAGAAAGCCTTATAACCACAGTGGCTGCCCTATCAGAGGCTGCTTAAATAGTTTTTGAGATAGAGATCACCATTTCAGAGACTCATATATCCCAGCACTGTAGGTGCAACACCACTTGTGTAGTTTTTTCTGTCTTGGCAGGGATAAATGTTCACAGAAACATTTATCAGATGCTGTTTCTCCTTCCTTTTGTGCCCACCGTTGCTGTAGCTCCCCTGGAACCCAAAGGAACTCGTGTTTCAGGCCAGTTTGCAGTGATTTGCATGATTGCCACAAGTAAGGGTGGTGGCAGGGCATTCAAAAGCAGTTTCCTTCATGTTGACAACACTTTATGATCAAATGACTGCTTTCACTTATAGCTCCTTCCTTCTGGGATAAGAAAATTGAATTTTTAGGATATATAACAAGCAACACATGTAGCATGAAATCATGGTGTTATAGGGCTGTACAAATAAAAGATGGGCTCAAGAGGAGGCTCACGACACCGCTTTCTATCCTGAAAAGTCAAATTATTCATCGTTTTAAAGCAAGCTGTGCACTTAATGCTACGCAAATATTCTCGAAATGTGCTTAATATTCAGCATTTGTGGAATACTACTCAAAACCAGGGTGGATTTTTTTTTATTTTATTTTTTCCTCTCTGCATTTTTTCTTGCAGAGAATGTCTAATTGCTTAGACACCTTTGAAGTTCAAGATATGTCATTCTCACTCACTGGCAAAAAGTGCAACAGAAAATCTTGCATTTTAAACCCCGAATGTTCTAAGTTTGCACTCATCCAAATTTTTACAATTAATCAAATTAGGAAAACAGCCAGTAGAACAAAGGTCCATCAAAAATTTTCCAGTTCAAGGAGCATCTTTTTGTGTTAACTCTATATCAAGCCACATTTACATTCTGCAAAAAGCTTCATATTCTTTATTTCCATCTCTGATATAGGATTTCTGTTTGCGTTTGGGGAGGTTTTGTGGAGTTTTTCCCTAATTTTTTTCTTCTGAAATACTAATGAAAATATATTCTATACAACAGATGCCCTATAAATATGAAAATTAATTTTGCTTTTTTTTCTTCTTAATTGTTATTTTCTGTACTCTCATTTTCACTACTCGCAGTGCTGAAAGTTGTCACTTTTAGGTTCAGCACTAAGCAGAACGGGATGCCTCACAATTCATTCCATACTCTGGAAACTGGGAGATATCCCAGTGTGACGCACTTCACATTTTCAAGATTCTCTCTGAAAGCAGAGAAACACAATTTAAAAACCCCAGACCTTGAAATCCTTGTGTTCAGCCCTGTTCCAGAGACATTTATGGTGGCAAATCCCAGATTGCAGCGCTGGGGCTCCGCACGGAGCCGGAAATGTGCAGAAGGAGCTGGGACAGCCACAAGCACTCAGGGTGTTATTTCTCAGCAATAGTGTGATTTCCAGTTTCATGTCTGTGTGTTATTGAACAGAATCACAGCAGAATTACCCCAAATTAAACTGTTTATTGAGGCACCTGGTTCTGGGCGAAGAGGCCTCGGGAATTGCCTGACTCTTTATGCAAAACTCGGTTTTCTGGGTCTTTGATCCTCGCGATTTAGCGCCAGACGCTCGCTCTCGTTCACCTTCTTTGCTTTCTCAAGGTTTCTTTCTGGATTAAATCAAAGAGATGCAGAGTGCCTCCAGCCCCGCTGCTCCCCGAGCGCTCCAGGCAGCGGGAGCAGCAGCGGGTGCGGTTCTGCGGGAGCAAGGGTGGGAGGCTCTGCCGTTCCCAAATACTCCAGAGAAATGCAGTCTTTTTGTCCATAGGTGGTGCTGCATGAGCCTGGAAAACGAGCTGCTTTTCCCATGGCTCTGTGGTCCCCAGCCTGCGCTTCCCTGGGTGGGGTAGGACCAGCCCTTGGTCGCTGCTGGCATTTCCCTTTGCAGGTCTCTGCTTTTAGGGACTCCAAAAAAATCATGGTAGGAGCCAGACTCAGCTGTGTGGTGCTGGGCTTTAGACTTCTTGAAGTTGTTTATGGTTAAGTATAAAGTCACAAAGCAAAAGCAGGAGAGTGGAATTGTCATGAGGGTGATGCCAAGAGCTTTTCAAGGCAGAAGCAAGACTGTGACACAGCCATGTTTCTCCTCGAGTTTGCTTAGGTTCAGGCATTTCAGTTGTCTCTGCAGCTTTGCCCATCATTTTGGGGCAGAAATTCACTCTTTTCTCAATGCTTTTTTTGGGCTGATAGTGACCAAGGAACAGACAGAGTAATGGTGTGTACTATCCTTTTCCAATTTATACTTTTTGTTTCCTCTTTTGAAATGGAAATGTTAAAATACCGACATTTTCTTAAGAACCATCCTCTGAAGCAAGAAGGGGTGTAACCAGAGTCCTGGGTCACATACAGCAGTTTTATGTCAGAAAACATTACAATAATTGTGGAATATACAGTTGCTGTGCTGACAAAAACAAAAAAGTGCTTTTCATCTAAACAAATTCATTTGATTTATTGTGTTTTATACTTATGTTTTATTTAAAATTTTTATCCCCCCTTAAACACTCGGCTTTCCAAGAGTGTTGGAGAACTGCAAGGCCATGTTTTTGGCATTGGGGGCGACCTCATTATTAATCAGAAAACATCTGGGCAGGCAAAGCAGTGCATGTGTGTGTGAGGTCAGGGAGCTGGGGATGGGGGAGCAGCCCTTGCACGCACAGGCCACCAGACTTGTGAGTCTCGCTTGGAAAATGCCCTGACTGGGACCTCGTCTCCAGATTTCACTGGAATTTCTGTAGGAAAATTTCCAGAAGTCAAGGAAGACTTGCACAAGGGAGGACAGGCTTTAAACAGAGTTTAGATGAGATATTAGAAGGCAACTCCTGACTGTGAGGATGATGAGGCACCAGCACAGGGTGCCCTGAGAAGCTGTGGCTGCCCCATCCCTGGAAGCGTCCCAGGCCAGGTTGGACAGACTTGGAGCAACCTGGGAGAGTGGAAGATGTCCCTACCCATGGAAGGGGGTGGTTTTAAGATCCTTTCCAACCCAAACCAGTCTGGGATTCTCTCTCAGCCCCTACCTTGGGTGGCAATGCCCCAGGAGCTGCCTGCAGGGCTGGGGCAGATGCTGATGCCAGGTTCAGGCTGTTGATGAAGGAGATGACTCGTGCCCATCACTCACCTGTGTTTGCCAGCCCTGCGGTGGCACAGGGCTCATTAAGGCATTCTTAGAGTGTCTCTCCTAATGCACAAGTGTTTTCTCTTTGTTTTCAGTCGCTCAGTGCATGCTCAGGTTGACAGATCCTGCAGATGAATTAAACTTTCATGTTGCATTTTCAGCAGAGACCCCACAATTTACTCAGTACACATCAGGGGAGAAGATATGTAATAAAAATCAGACAAGTGTACTTATTTTCCAGAATATAGACACTACCCTACCATTATGCTTTTTACATTTAACTGTATAAACAACAATTTAGTTTGCCCTTAATGTCCTAAATATGCTTAGATCCATCACGGTCAAAATTGAAGGGCAAGGCAAAAGGACAAAGAGAAAAGATGTGAAACGTTCCACAGAAATAACCCAAAATACACTTCTTATAGCACAAGCACATTGTTAAAAAAAACAAAGAAGTGAAAGCACAGGGAAGGGTGTGTATTTATGGGGTCACACAGTGTGGAAGCAAAGGCTGTCTCTGATGTTGTTTACCAACAATGGAAAAAGATTCCTTTGGACCACAGGGTTTCCCCCCTGTTTATACAAAGAGAGGAGAAACCCCCTGTGCTGCTGCCTGGAGGGGCTCCACAGGTCCCTCTGCTGCTGGGGAACTGGCAGGGTTGGTGTCTTTTTGAGCCATGCTGCAAGCTTACACTCAGAAGTAAAAACCCTAAGAAGAAAACCAGTTTTTCTCTCTGCAGGTGAAGGTTTTTCCATGCAGAGAAGCTGTTCCAGAATAAGGCAGTGGATGAGCTTAAAGCAGGAGGTTTTTACTCAGTTTAGAAGAAGTTTTCCCTAGCAAGTGCTGAGGGGACAATGTCCATGTCAGGAGCTGTGGCTGAAGGATTATTCTGAATTCAGAGCTGTACTTCGGTGTTCATAAAGTTCCAGAATAATTTGGATTGGAAGGGACCTTAAAGCCCAACAAGTTCCACCTCCTGCCACAGCCAGGGGCACCTTCCTGGTTGCTCAGATCTCCATCCAACCTGGCCTTGGACACTTCTAGGCAAGGGGAGTGTTCATAAAGAATAGTCATGATTTAGACAAATACCTGAAATATTTATGAACCAGCCTAATTTTTTTTTTTTTTGTATAATATGCTCTGTTTTGGAGTAATTTACTAATGTTTTTAATTTATATAATTATGAAACCTTAAGTTCAAATGTGTGACCTGTCTTTCATGATATGTAAATAAAAGTTCCTTAGACTGCAAATATTTTATTATCTTGTCTCAGCTCTGAAGGCTGATAGGCTGCATAGAGGTTGAACAGCCATTTTCCCTATTTCTGAGGGATCAAATATGTTAATGATGTCAGCAAAAATGTTTTCTCATACCTTTATATACAGCTTTTTAATACAATGCAGAACTACAAGTATATTTTGTAGTATTTTTTCATAAAAGGTTTGAACTTTGTATAGTCAACCCATCAAAAATGTATAAATTATATGAGGAAAAAAAACCCCTGCATCTTTTTTTTCCCTGGGAAGTGGAGCAGTTAATATTCAACATGAAATGTCTAATCTTTAAATACATTATAATCTAACTGCTTAGGATAATTTTTGCTTTAATACCTTAAGAGTCTGCAAAGCCTGAAGGATGGGATTATTAAAATGGAATTTTAATGTCAAAATTATCAGAGAAGAGAACATATTGCTAGTGTTCATAAAAAAAAATGTATTCAATTTCTGTTTGATTTGTTCAAATAAGAGATGAGAATATATTTGATTATGGCTGGTAAGTATTCAGAAAGTTGATCAGATGACTGCAGGTCATTGCAACATAAGTGCTGTCAACGATGGGGATTAGTACATTTGAGAGGCTGAAAGATGTGTAATGTATAAACATACCTGGACTGATGGCTTGGCCTGCAGCTTCCATGAGGATGCTGCAAAGTTAAAGAGTCAGGAATAAAAATCTCCTGGTGGCCTCATTGAGAACATTAACCAAGCACTAAATATAAAGGAAACAACCTTAATGTGCTTCACAGGTATAAATAAAAATCTCTATTTTACTCATAATTTGAGTTTTAAGTTTTCCTCTCTGGCTGTCAGGGGTACTGGGCTGGTGCTGAAGAACAAAATCACAGAACTGTGGAATGTTCTAGGCTGGAATGGATCTTTAAGGTCATCCCGTTCCATCCATTCCATGGCAGGGACACCTTCCACTATCCCAGGTTTCTCCAAGCCCCATCCAGCCTGGCCTTGGGATCCCAAGGATCCAAGGGGCAGTCCTGGCTTCTCTGGGCACCCTGTGCCAGGACTCAGCACCCTCCCAGCCAGGAATTCCTTCCCAATATCCAATTTAAACCTACTCTCCTCCATCTGGAGCCATTTCCCCTCGTGCTGTCACTCCAGGCTCCTCAAGGCCATGACCATCAACCAGCTTCAGATGTTTCAGAACATCTGAAAAAAAGCTCTGAAAGGTAACAGATATAGTGAAAACATTCCACAAAGCCTCCCAGCTACCTTCCCCAGATTATTAAATAATCTGGCCAGCCAGCACCTCCCTGTCACCATGGTCCCACTGACAACTTTTATTTCAGAGTAGTTTCTCAGAAAGTTAATTGCTTCCTAGAACATGGACCTGAGGACCAGCATAGTTAGGTCAGTGATTTTTATGTAGAAAACCATGTAAATTTTCCACAGATGGTCAGAAAATACTTGAACTTTATGATCTTAGATGTTTTTCCAACCTAAATGACTCTATGAAAACCAGGAGGTTGCAGCTCCAATAAATAAAAATCCTTTCAATAAATGTTGGGACTGCCAGGAAGGCATCTAAAAGGGATCTAACTCAAGGATAAGAGGGAAGTATTCATGGTGTGTAAATGCAGGTGGAAGGACTTCAAGTTTGGATGCTGAAATCGGATTTGGAAACCTTTTTTGGTTATTTCCTTCCTGTTGGGAGATGGGGCATCATTTGTCTGGAATTAGGGTAATGCATAATCTAACGAGGTAAAAATTATGGTTAAAAAGTCGCCTGCTGTGTTCACAGGCTTCTCCTGTGATAAACTGTCTGGTGTGGATGCAAATTTGGCGTGTTAGAAAAGAAGGAAGAGCAGGAAATGCATGATTTGCCTGCAGGGAAAGAGCCCAGGGAAAATGGAAAAGCAGCCCAGGTTGAAAACACCCACAGGAGAAAGGTGCTGCCACCGTGGTTTTTGTTTTTATCTCAACAATACAACTGAACAAATACTTTAGAGAGAGAGTGAAAGGTGATTTCACAGCTATTAATTAAGATATCAAAGCAATTCCCATATTCATAAATCCTTACCCATTTGTATGGATGGTTGTGAAGTTTTTACTTTCATAAGAACACTCAGAGGGATTGACCATTCTACAGCCAGTATTAAGCATTTGCACAAATAATTTTCTCTTTTTTCCTATTTGTAAAAGTTGATTTTTCTGGTCATAAAGTAATTTACTTTTTTTCCCTTTAAAGGATTTACAACATAAATAATACACCTAGGTCACCTGTCCAACCATTTTATTTTTTTTACATTGGCAAGGATTTATTTGTGTGAGGAGACAATCTGTCTCACAATGAATAGTTGAACATTGTAATAAAACAAAAAAAAAATACAAATAACCCAGAGGTTGCAATATGTTTGTATAAAGTATTCAAACAATTTCAAATAACAACTGAACTTGTAAAAATCAACATCTGTTCATGGATTATTCATGAACAAAAATGGTAAAATTCCTTCAATAGAAATAGTCTTCAATGAATAGTTTTTGCTGGTTGCTGAGAAAATTATGTTCTTGCAACTGAAATTCAGCTCCAGGACTCTCCTGCAGTTCAGATTCGTTAACACTAAAATTATCCTTTAGTACATAAATTGCAGCAACAGGAAAACTATACAAAATTCCAATTAAAAAATAGGCAGTGACAGGATAACACTGAACTGTCTGAATTTAGGCAAGTGGGTGAGGGGTTTTCCACAAAATTCCAAAAATTTTGGGAGTGCATCTGTGTTTGTCAACTTCTGCAGGAGCGTTTTCCCAGTTGCAATGCAAACTTTTCTTGCTGCTTTAACAGATCCCTCCAGTGATGACTTCACGCACAATGATTTAAAACTATTAATAGTAACAGCTCTGAGAGATCCATAGTTGTTCAAAGCTAAAAGTATAATTTTTACCCAGCTGAGGGAGAGGTTGGAAGGTACCCCATGGTTTGACAGGCTGACACAAAAAACACGCTAGGTATCGTTTTTCAGAACAATGTACATTTTTAATTTATGAATGTTCTTTTATAAACTTGTATGTACAGTCACTCTTTTTTTTTTTCTTTCCTCCAGTGCTACATAATTATAACTTGCAAAATGTAAATATTTATGAATTCACAGGATGTTCGCTGGAAGAGAAGAATGTTATACTTGCAGATTTTTCTTGTACTTGCAGGAATCACATAATATTATTTGCCATCATGATGTACTGAAAAATGCAAAAAAATATAATATTCTACATTTGACTTTTCTGAAAAATACCATCTGGTGTTATTTTTTGAGAGTTGGAGATTAGCTCTGTAATTGCTTATAGTTAGAGACAGACATTACTACATTTATTGACAATTTTATTCTCCACAATAATCTTACATTTAAATAGTGACTTTGCTCCTGAAGGATGCCAAAGTGATTAAACTGATATTCAAACTCTTTGGATAGCATCACCCACCACTGAAATGCAGCCATCTCTGGGGTGAGATACTGCAGCTGTTTAACAGAGCTCAACAGCGCTGCAGAACAGCTTTGGAAATGAGGAATTCCGATGAAAATGGGGACATTTAGGTAGGCAAAATAATTATCCAAATTGGTGTTTGGCCAGGATGTTAGTGCTCACGTGACCGTGCTTGGAAAATTATATTGGATCCTTAATATCCGTAATTACTCAGGACCTTGGGTCAGCCACTCTTGTCAAAGACGGCATTGCCCAAGTGAAGCCCAACTCTGTTCAGGAGGGATTTTGGGAGGCTTATTTGGAGTCTTTTGGATTTTTCCGGACTATGTGGGCATCAACATCAACTCTTGTGAAGCCCTCCTTGTGCAGAAGAATTCCACTGTGGTGTCTGGGCAGGTTTGGAGGCTTTGAGCAGATCTAAGTTGCTGGTTAGAAAACTTTGATTAGGAAAATGGATCTTGGAATATTTTATCTGAATTTCACCACACTTCAGAAGTGTGTGGGACAGCAGCTGAACTCATGTTAAGTACATGAAGACAATTGTTGATATCCTTGCTCTGTTGGGCACCTCAGCTTTCACAATTTTTCAGGAGACAGTGGTTGTGATGTACTTACCCATCACCACACCTTCTCATCCTGGGCTGGCTGTTTTTATTTCAGCTGGTGTATCCAAGCTGGGCAAATGTTTCAGGAAATATTTCCTCCACAGAGTTATGCTAAAAGTGTTGCTGCCATTAGGCTTTCATCACACGCCCGCTGCTCGTGAGTTAAACGGACAGGACTGGAAATGTGAGCTGTCAATCTGGGTGTAACAATACATTTAGCTCGAGCACATCATCCATGTTGAAAGGAAACACTTGTCAAAGTTACAAACAAGCAGCTCCTGGGTAAGTCATCCTCCTCCACCAGAGCTTCTGTGCTCGGGTATGCCAAGAGTTCCTCCTCACCCACAGCTGCCAACCGCAGTGTATTTTTGCACTGCTCTCCTGTTTATCATCTCCAGTGCTTGTTGATGTGCAATTGCGTCCAACCACGTGCCCCAGGACTGCTTTGTCTCGTTATCCAGTTGTCAGGGATGATCAGGATACCCTGCCTTTGGATTTCCTGAATTCATGGGCGGCAAACCTTGAACCGAGCTCTGTCTCTCGGGAGATGTCGCATGGAGGAACACTGTGGAGTCATCATTCCTCATCAGATGGACAAATTCCCCTTCACCTATTTGAAATGTTTCCAATGCCTCTCCTAACTTCTTGGTTTTAACATCTTTCTGAACAGACTCCAGACCACTTAAAGTGTTCCTCTAGACTGAATTGAAAAGAAAATCCCACCGACACCGTGAATAAGTAGGGATGACATGGAACATGGCAGAAAAATATCCTCTCAGTAACATTCTTGAGCATTGAAAACTGCCAGCGAAATGTGTTCTTGGCTTGGAAAGTTTTGTGTTTTAGATGAGTGGAGAGTGCTCCATGGAAAATGGTTGGGTTTGGAAGCTTGACTTTGGTTATGGGAAGAACTCACATGGCTTTTATAACGTACACAGCTAATCAAATCTCTTAAAGCTTTCTCACCCAGAAGTGATAACAGGTTAAAACTAAAATTCTGTGGCAAAGAATGATACATTTTCCAATATGTAATAGGTTTGAGAAATTAAATTTTAAAAAATAAACAAAACTATTTTAATTTTCCTGAGTAAAATTTCAAGTTTGGGAATGCAAAGCTGCATGGTTTTAAATATTTGGGAAGTACATGAGGTAGGTAATCTTTAAAACTATGGAAAGGATACTTATTGAAAGCCATGGTTTATCCATATGTGATTATTGAGGTATATTTGAGCTAATCAATTGATTTGGGGTAAAACACTTGATTCCTTGTGAAGAACTTGAATTGAAAATGATCCTCTGAAGTTTGGATGATGATGTTTTGTAGCTACTGTCCTTTCTCCACCTGGAACACCTAAGATTTGGATTTTTCTGCCCTCATTTGTAGAATGCATCTGATGCACGTGCTGCATCACGCACACAGGGTGATTTGAGAGCAGAAAATTGCGATGCCTGAGTTACAACTCAAAGATCTGTCTGAGAATGTGGATCCATGGCTGCAGAGAGAGTTGCATGAATTTATGGTTTTTGAGATTAAACACTTCAAAGGACAATCAGGATTAAACTTTTTTTTCTTGCTTTTGTCCTTTTCTTGGTGGCATTTAGGGAAAATGATTCAATTTTTTTTTAAATGGAAAATAATGGAAGTGGTTTCATCTAACCCTGCTTCATGCCATTGTTTCAGGGCAAGATGCTCTACTAAAAACATACCTTTTAATCTTTGTGTTAATTTTACTTATTTACTGATAAACACATAAAAGTGTAAGAAGACACCATCAAGTTATATGGGGGGAAAAAAGAATCTTATTCTGAGTCAGTTTTTGTTGAATTGGGCATTACTGGGGAGGATTTGAGGGTTCATGTCCCAAATCCCTTCTTGGTGCTGCAGAAAGGTTCTGCCACACCAAGGAGTGAAGCTCTGGGGTAAAAACACGACAAAGGGATCCACATTCGTTGCAAAACTTGTTAAAAAAGTTCCTATTTTCTTTTCTGTAGTAAGAACCAGTTGGGTAATTAACTTTTCTTTGCTGTTGGTGTCTTTGGTGTATTACCAGCCTGACATCTGCTCTGGGCTGGAGGGATTTCGTAGGAAAAAGAAATTTCACTGGTGGCTTCTGGAGACTCTCTGTCCCTGCTTGGCTTTGTAGAGCATCTGCCCTAATTCACTCCAGGATGCCTAAACTATAGTAATAAAATAATAAATTATTTTTTACAACTAAACTGATGTAACTTCCTTTTTTCTCTACCCCTGTGTGTCTTCAGCTGCTCTTACTCCCTTATAATTATCAGTTAAATATGTATAAAAGGAGCATTTTTTCCTGAAACTAGAAAATAGACAGAACTGTACAAAAATTTTTGTTTGTTTTCTAACAATTAAGAAGAGACTTTTTTTATGTTTGCTTCATTACTAATTAAAAAAGAATATTTTGGAGCCATAAAAATTAAGCCATAATTTCTGGGTAAAGCAAAGATGTCATTTCACTCAAAACGAATGTCATCATTCATGATGGGAGAATGTTTTAGAAAGCTTTTTTCCACATGTCTTTCAATAATATTTTGAGTGGGTTGTCATTTTAAATTGAAAAAAATATTCTTCCCATTTGGATATAAATTGTTTGCACTTCTTCACGCTGAAAAAAGCAAAAAATTCAGAAACCCTGGGGAAATTTTGGAATCATACCTCTGTTTGGTATATGACACTGCCAAGCTCCAGGTGTGGCAGTCTGGATGTTCTGGGTACTAGGAGAAGACCAGGATGCCCATCAGGAGCCACATTGTGACCTTTGGTTCTTATTTTACAGATGAATATTAATTTGGAATTCAACTATCAATATCACACTGCGGAGAAGATTATTCCCAATGAGCTGAGACATTATGGCGTGGTTTGAAGGAGGTTTCTGCCATTTAAAATCTATTATTTTGCCTAAATATTATCCTACAATAACAGAAACATATGTGGAAATTTTAATTTTAATATAGAAATTAGGAATAAATGTAAAGATAAAGGATATTTTAAGTTTTCTGTGTTACAAAAAGAAATTCTGGAAACTGTTCTGCCTTGATAGAGAACTAGAAAGTCACTTCCATTCTATATCTTGTTAATGAAATTGCAAAAATAACGAGTGTTTAGATTAGACTTGAACCTGCATGAATGTATTGAAAATCTATAGAATAATTTGATAAAAAAGGAAGAATGAGTCACCTCTAGGGGGAAAAACCCTCAGGAGCACTTTAAACAAATTGAATACTTAGAATATATGTTAAAAAAAATAGTGTTATAATTTTATTAAAACAGTGGATTTGCCTTCAAAGGGCAAAATAATGGTAATAACAAAAAATATAATGAAGTTTGACAGAAACAAAGCTCTTTCAGAACTTAAGCTATTTTTAAAAAATATTAAAAATACCACTGTATTCTTATGAATACGTCTATGAAAACGTCATCTCAGGAATTAATTTCTAAAAGAAAATATCCTACAGATAAAGCTGTTCTCCAAAGAAAGATGTTTTAGGAGTTGTTAAAATCAACAAGTTGTTGGGTCAAGAAAACCTTCGTGCAATCAGATTTTACAGATGTAGAGTAAGGAAACGGGAGATATTTTAAGACACATTTTCAGAGTGCCAGTAAATTTCCCATGAAACTGATGGATACTTGTTTCTTTTAAAACTTTTTCCTATTGACAGCACTGAAATGAATTACACTATTTGAGTCTGGAAAAATGAGCAAAATGCTGGAACTGGAGCTAGATGAATTATTTTCTTCTCAGTGCTGGGTTTCAGTGAGAGGTAACTTGATCCAGCACACCTAAAGGTTCACTGATGCAGGGCCTGACATGACAGGGGGGCATGGAGGGACTTGCCTGTGAAACAGATCCTGCTCCTTCTGGAGGTGCTCTAATCTTACATTTAATTTCAGCCCTGAAATATCATCCCAAGGCTGAGGTGAGCGCAGGGATGAAGCATGAACTGAAATCCCAGCACACCTACAACTCAGATTTATTCTTATGCAGGTTGAGTGATCGTTCACCTACACCAATTTTATTTCTGGATGTGCTCACAGAGATGTGTTCGAGCCAAAAGGCAGCGTAGGCACAAAAAAAAAATGTGGAACAGAATTAAACGGATCACAAACAAAGAAGAAATCTTTTAGCCACTTGAAAGATGATGCTCCCAAATACAAACACATGGCTTTAAGGTGAGCAAGGAGCTGTTTAGGAAAGCAGTTATAAACTGAATTTGAGAGAGTGATGGATTTGGTAACCCAGAAGATCCCTTTTGGTTTTGTTGCCTATGAAAATTGTCACAGATGAAGGAAAGTGCAGTAACTATCTGATATGCTTTTGGAGACTGGTGTTTGCATTAATAGCAAAGGAAATGTTTTGTGCAACACTTGTACTTAGAAATTTTGCATCAATATACGTGGTGCTGGGGGGAGTCTTCCAGGGTTGGTTTGCTATAGATATAGCCAATATATATAAAATAGACATAAACCAACAATACACATAATATAGGTAAAATCCAACACAAAATCTGGGCATCTCTGCCACTACAGTATCTGCACTGATTCATGGGGAACTGCCTGCAAACTCAGAATTATCCAGATTCAGTGTGTTTTCTTGCCTAAGGGTTACTAGTTATGGTACTTCTCAGATCAGTGGAGGTGCTAGAAACGCTTAAGGGCTTTGTTATACTGGTGTTAATTGCTAAACTGAAACCCAAATTTGAACTCTGAAGTGTTTTCCTAATGTATTGTGCCACTACAAATCTGGACAAGGAGACTGCTGCCAGCTGAAATAAATAAATGTGTAGTGGAAAAGCGAGATGCTGATGCAGTTACAAATTGTGCCTCTAGTTTAAATCTCACTCTATGACCTGCAGGGGTGGCAACTGCTGCCAGTTCTGAAATGCAGATGAGTATTTCCCTCCCAGCAGGTGAACAGGGAGTGGGGAATTTAGGGTACCTGTGGGTAGCTCCAGATAGCAAATCTCTTGCTGCTTTGCTGTACCTCCACCTTTCTGCTAAGTCTTTTTAGCTTTTGAACACCTGTTGGTACATTTTAGGGGTTAGGACTATACCCGTGGCTTGATTTGATAACACAGTGTGAGTGTTTCAGCATCTGGTTTTGAATTGCTTTTCCACCATGCTCTGCTTTTCTGTTTAAACAAGGAACTAGGGTTTCATTGTTCACCTATTTTAGACAATTTTGAAATAGTTTTACCTCACAAGAAAGTTGGAGAGGGACTTCTGGCAATGGTCAAAAGTAGTGATAGGACAAGGGGGAATGGCCTTATGCTGAAGTGGGGCAGGGTTAGAAGGGATATGGGGAAGAAATTCTTCCCTGTGAAGGTGGGGAGGCCCTGGCACAGGCTCCCAGAGAAGCTCTGGCTGTCGCTGGATCCCTGGCAGCATCCAAGGCTTTAGAACAACCTGGGATGGTGCAAGGTGTCCCTGCCCATGGCAGGGGGTGCAACCAGGTGATCTTTAAGGTCTCTTCAAACCCAAACCATTCCATGTTTCTCTGATAGTTCTGTGATATCTGCGCTGTTGGGTCACGGACATTGAACCTGTGCCTGGGGAGAGCCCCACTGTGCTCTTTGTGGGCAGCAGGAGCCCTGCCTGGGTGGACTTTACAAGGAAGCAGAGTGACATTAAATATTTAGTTTTAATATTCTGGCTTTCTTTGCATGTGACCACCACCTAACTCAAAGGCTCCTTACTGGAGTATTAAAATCATAACAATGGAACGCAATAAAACAGTATAAGAAAAGCTGGAGTCTAATGATAATAATAGTTTCCAAGGTTCACTCTCACTGTTAGTCATTGCATTGTTCTGTGGTATTTTTTCACATCTGAATAAGATATCTTGGAGATTGTTTGAAGTGTGTCAGATTTGGGAGACTTCAGAAACACTTCTGTGAGAGTTAAAGGTAAACACAAATAAAACCACTAAGATGCCTAGCTCTCTGCTGTGGGAGCTGTAATGGTGCAGCATCCTCATTTCAGCAGAGCTTCACTTTGGTTTCTCATTTGCATCAGGATCAGCTAAGCTGTGCATGTCTGTTTAACTCATTATTTATATTGCTGTACAGAGTTGGCTTTATTCACAAGGTGTTGGCTTTGAAAGCAAAAATCCAGCCCAGTATCACCGAGTTCCCGTGTGTGGCTTAAGGAATTACATATTCTGCCTTTTGAGAGTGTAAAATTATAGTTGTGTAAAATCACCTAGCAGTTCTTTATCCCGAGTTGCATTTTATTACCAATTTCAGATATAGCTATGAGGTAACAGCTAAAAAGGTCACAGTGCAAATACATGTGCAGAATTTAAACGAGGACTTATTCTTTCTCCAATAAACACACACCGGATGCAAAGGAAGAATTGGAACATTTTCAGAAGGCAACTCGGGCCAATGCAGCTCTCATCAGGGACCATTTCAAAGATTAGTTTCTGATGTCCATACAAACATATTGTGTGAGCCTGTTTTTAGATAATGTGCTGTTCCTGTTCTCTGCCATCCCCTCCGAAAGCGTTCCGGCTGCACAGGTCTGATTGCTGGATTTTGCAGCGTCCTGTGAGAGCTGCAAAAACCTCGGCAGCCCAAGCGGACTGGCTGCCTCTGTAAAGTGAGCCTGTAAAGCTTGATTTCCTTCTGGGAAAGAAAACATATCTGCATATTGCCCAGATTTCCAACGACCTGCCCCAGGACTAAGCAAAGATTCAATGGAAGAGGGAAGGGGGAAACATTCCCAGCAATGAAACCTCAGGTGATCTGGTTTCTATTCTCAGCTCCGACACTCGCTTTTTTTTGTCAGCCTTGATAAGTGATTTAGCTGTGCCTTTCCCCTTGTCTTTAGAATAGGGATAACAGGAGCATTGTAAAGCCAAAATCAATATTGCTGGCGAAACGCTGAGGGTCACACTTGCACAAAGGCCCACACAAGTGTGGATGTGCTGTTTAAGACATGAAAGCCTGGGCAGCTGAACCCTCCGCTGGGATCTGGTGTCCTTAACCCAGATCCAGAGGCTGGGGGCAGAGAACAGCCACCAGCATGTGAGATTTGCTTTAACAAAGCATGTGGAGCTCTTTTGGGGGAGTCATAGTAGACAGGGATAGGGGAGAAGCTCTCCCCACTCTGACAGGACTCATAATTTTCCTGGCCTGTGAGTGGGACATGGCAAGGGCTTTTCCCAAAGGGTCTTAGCACAGTATGGTTTTCTCAATAAGTATTAACAAGAATTAGCTGGAAGAGAGGTGAGAAAAATCCCACTTTGCTTCCCCCTCCTCTTCTTGGGTTCGGTAGCTTGGGAATGTTTGGCTGAGTCTGCTGCTGTTGTAGAGATGTTGCAGGAAACCCTCAGAGCTGCATGTTCGTAGAATTACGGAATTGTTTGAGTTGGAAAAGCCCTGCAAAATTGAGTCCAACTGTTTCCCCAGCACTGCCAATGCCACCACTGACCCATGTCCCCAAGTGCCATATCTGCAATTCTTTAAATCCCTCTAGGAATGGGAATTCCACCACTGCCCTGGGCACCTGTTCTAGGCCTGGACAACCTTTTTGGTGGGAAAAAAAAAAGAAAATTCCCTAATATCCAATCTAACCTCTCCTGGTGAAACTTGAAGCCTTTTTAGTCTTGTCCTAGAGCTTGTTACTTGATGGGGGAGTTCAGCAGCTTAAATACTCCAGTGGCAACATGTTGGTTGTGGGCATTGTCCCTCAGATCTCCATGGCCAAGTCAAGGTCCCTGAGAGAATATTTCAAAGACTGACACTTTAGAGTAGAAAATAATGGAATTTTAATTGGAAGGGACCTAAAATTATAATCTAGCTCAACTGCTTGACCACTTCAGGGCTGCCCAAGATTTAAAGCATATTTTTAAGTGTGTTACACAAATGCCTCTTAAACACTTACCAGCACTGAACATCTTTAAGATCCTTCTGAAACTTTCTTTAAGTTTGACCTAGAGGTTAATTTCCAAAAGCCCAGACCTGTGGCTCTGAGAATCTCTGTTGTATAAGCTGTCTGTTCGAGTTCCTCAAAGCTGAGTGACTGCTTTATTGGGACGACACGTCAGTCCTGATTACATTTGCATGTTGGTTTAAACTCAACACTACATGCCAGAGCTCCCTAACTGGATGTGATGCAGCATCAAAGTGATGTTTCATGCTCTGGGAACTTTAAGAAGTCATTGAAGGGAGAAAAGAGAGATGCCTGTGGGAGAAATGACACAAATTTGGGCTCGATTCTCCACTTATCAAGGTAAATAGTAAAACATATGTTGACTGAGTTGGAAGCAAGATGGGCTCTCAATGATTCTGACAAGGTGGGTGGTGCCTTAGGATTTGTCAATCCTAAACTTCTTAGGACTGGGATGTCCTTCTACTGTTTTTTAGAATTGCTTGTTTCTTGTAAATACATAGCAGAATAATAACTCCTGGTGTTTTATTTATAAAAATGCTGGTGGAGGTATTTATTATAAATGAAATTAATTTTGAATTAGCCTCCTTTTCCGTTCAGGAATGATTTTTGCAAACAATGCTCTGTTTTTATTATTCACTGTATAACGTAGAAGGACACAGCTTATGTCTCCTCTGTCTCCCTTTGCCACTGTTTCTTCAAATCCTTCCAAGCAAGGACAGAATGTTTGGAAGAAATTGTTCGAATATTCTTGAATCCACCTTATCTTCTCCAGACTGCTTTTTTGAAGGGCTGGAAGAGTCTGTGAAATTTATGGAGTGATGGTAACACAGGCTGGGTGGAGGTCTACTGCTGCATATATGCAAAGTGGGTTATTTCTCAAAACTTCTTGGATTGCTGTGCCAAAAAATGGGCACCTTACACCTCCATTCTCAATCTCTAATGTGCAATAAACCCCTCTGATCTTCTATGAGCTTTTGTTTGAATGCAAAGCTCCAACATTTTACCCTATAGAAAACCATGGAAAATGACATGTTCCCTGTGTTCGAGTTGAGTGGACTGCAGTAGATAATGCCTGGGGACATGGGACAGGACAATACAAAGCACGGGTATATGATGTTGTGTAAAGGTTCTTTAACTAAAATTTGTCAAATGCAATGACAAAAAGTGGATCCAGCCAGCCAGGGCAGGCCAGCTGTGGAGAAAGAGAAGGTACAGAGAGGGAAAGACTCCAGCAGACAGTCACTTTCATTAATTTTGAGCTCTTTCGTTCCAGATTTTTTTTCAATTTATTTTTTAATTTTTCAACATATGCTTGCTCTATTTAACTAGTGGACACTCTTTCCAAGATTCAAGGTAAATGTTTGACTTAATAAAACCCTATTTTTCTTCTCTAATCTGGCAAAAGTAGCACTTACTGTTTGAATTCATGCTTGGATTCAAATATAAATCAAATTCAGAAATCAGTCTCTGCTACACTCCCCAAATTTTTTAATCAGAACAAATGTTTTTATACTCTCTGTTGCAAATACCATGATTGTCTTTATGCTTTGTTACAGGGGCCAATTTCTGGCTCATCATTACTGTGTCCATTAGATCATAATTTTGGAAGCCACATTTATTAGCATTGGGCATGTGAGTCGAGCCATAGGAGCGCCCCTGAAATCAGCACTGGACTGAAAAGTTTGTGCAAAGAGGAAATTAAAGTGAAAGCTTTATATCCAGGTTTGGGTCAGAAGTTTGTGGTTGCCTCATTCTGGCAGATCAGCAGCATCCTTCAAGAAAGAGAGAGATCACTGGAGAGCGAGTGGAAAACATGAGCTGTCCCCTTGGATTTCTGTGCGAGACAGCTGAAGCGCTGTCAGGGAGAGGATGGGGTTTGGAAAGGGAAGAAGAGAGTGGACTAGGATACAGGATCTCTGTGAAAAGTGTGTTTATATCAGTGCAGGCTCTCCTCTGTCTTTGGGGACTTCTTACTATCAAAGGAACTGCCGGTGGTCAGCGACTTTCAGTCTATCAAGAATGAGGCTAATCCTTAATTAATGAGAGACCAAGGAATCGGAGTTAATCCAGAAGTTACTGAGTGTGGATTCATGGAAGTGTAGGTACACCCTAGAGAAGGACAATGTCCCTCCAAAGGGTGCCTTTGGATGGCTCATGGACCTTCATTCCCAGGAGCATCACTCATGGTGAGATTTGTGTGCTGGGTGTGCTCCTCCACAGTCTGAAACGACACAGCATGGAATCATTAGGCTTGGAAAAAACCTCCAAGACCACCAAGTCCAACCTTCAGCTGGACACCCCCAAGCCCACTAAACCCACATCCCAAACTGCCACATCCACTCGTTTCTTGAACACTTCCAGGAATGGTGACTCCTGTGCCAGCGCTTGACTCCTCTTTCACAAAAAAAAAAAAAGTTTTTTGTTCATGTCCAACGTGAGCCTCCCCTGGTGCAGCTGAAGGTCATTTGACCTTTTTTGCCTGGAGGAGAGGCCAATCCCCACCTTGCCCCAACCTCCAGCGTCCCCCGACACGCAGTCCCACACGTGGGATTTGTGTGTGTGCATAAACACATGCTTGATGTTTTTCCCCACTCTCATCACATGTTTCATTCAATAGACTTATTAATCAACCATAAGAAATGAGTTAAGATGTTGAAACAGTCATGGCCTTTGTTCTGTGTCAGTTTTGTTGGCTTAGCTGACATATAGCTACAAGGCATGACGGATCAAAGTAATTAAAGTTCCAATCATTTACCTTTCTATGTTCAGTGTCAAGACAGCTCGCCTTCACCCCGGGTTCAGAGCATTTTCATATTTTTTTTTAACATGTTAGAGCTGTGCCATTTGCCTTGCTGTACTTAAGCATTTGACAGCATTTCCATTAGAAAGTTTATATACGAAGGCTTGAGATTCCCTCTGGATTCCAACTTTACGCATAAAATTGCAGACCACAGGCAATCCAAAACCAATCCAGTAGCTTGGGGATTTTTTGGTTGTTTGTTTCTTTTTTCTTTGTTTTTTGTTTTTCCTTGTTCATTTACTTTAAGGTAACTTATGTTTTTACCATAAAAGAACAAAAAAAATTGCCTGTTCTGTTTCACTTAGTTTCAAGGTACATTTTTGTGTTTAGGAAACTTTATGGAACTTATTTTTGTTCCTGTAATGAAATATGGTAGGCAATTAGTCCTAATCTTAACTCCTCCATCATACACATTGACTGATGACAACTAAAAAATCACTCACGTGTCAGATACAAAATAAAAATATTTCCATTTAAAAAAAGATTATTTTACAGCAATTGCAGCAGAAATATGGATAATGAGGAAATATTGTGCTGGACACATTCCAGTCAGACGTGCCAAACAGGGATTTTGACACACCGTGCACTGATTCCATCCCTCCACCTGTGAGAGCCATCCTTTAGGCGGGGGAGTTCTTGAAATCCTTTGCAGAAATCCTTTGCAGAAAGTAAGTAACAATTCTCACATTTAAAAGTACCTTGGATTGCAGAATCAGCGTTTGAGTTGTGCCTTTTTCTATATATATTCTTTTTTAAGTTAATTTTTATAGGAAGTCCCTTCAAGATGAAGTTTAAATAGTCCACGCTGGATTTCTCACAACTAATTTAATGCCATCTTCCAGTCAGCACAACTGGTTCAAGACCCCTCTCTTCCATCATTTGAAGCTCTGGAACATTAAACACTGTCTTGTGTTGTAGTTTGAATATGACATTACTTAAGTAGCAGTGAATATCTCTGCAACATATCTGCTCTACAAAGGGAGCTCACATTCAGATGTTGCCTGAAATGCTAATATTTTGCAGAAAATTATATATAAAGCTGTTCATTAACCAGCTATTTTTTCCTTTGTGCAATGTTTTAAAAAAATTTGATTCTAAACTCCAGTTCAGCAACTAAACCAGTGATTTTATTTGAAGAGAAGCACTAAAGAGCTGGCTTTAAAAACATTTAACTCTGGTTTTGCATTTTAAAAGTATGCTAATATCATGAAGGATCAAATTGATGGAATATTTTTATGAAATCAGATTTTTATTTCTCAAAGTTTACAGAGTAAAGTTGGGTATAAATAGGAAGAAATCAATTAATTCTTTTGAGCTAATTTGCAGATTTGAATAAAATTCCACTTCCCGTGGAAGTTAATAGGAGTCCTTTTGCTTTGGCTTAAATGCTGCCCTGATATACTCTGAATCTGGCACATCTTTACTCCACGATCTAGTGCAGAAACTTGTTTTGTGGACCTACACAATTTCTTCCAACTTTTCTTTTACAAGGGTGTGCATTTTTTGAGTGCAGTATTATGAAGTGGTGTGTACGTACATGTATTTCAAACCAGTTTGAATGCATTATTTCTGTTGATAGGGCAGCCTATCATTACTCAGTAAAATAGGTAGTTAATTTGATGTAAAACAGAGGAAGTAAAACCCCCACATGATTCCTTGATGCAGGATTCCTGCCCAGTGAGTAATAGCAGAGCAACCTGATAGCAAGATAGGTGTTTTGCATTTAAATAGCCTCTAGTAAGGACATAAATAATTAAGATGCTTTTGTTATGCACAAACAAAGCTGGAATGTGTCTGTATGGCCTACTCTGATTTTCGTTTCCTGTCACTGTGAAAAGTTAGTCCAGATGATACATTGCTTAGATCTCTGCTAACAGAATGGATAATTCCAGGATCACTGAGGTTGGAAAAGTCCACCAAGACCATTGAGTCCAAGTTGTGCCCCATCCCCACCTTGTCCCCAGCCCTGAGCTCTGACTGCCACATCCAGGAATTCCCTGGACACCTCCAGGGATGGGGAATCCCCTTCCAAGACCTGACCACCCTTTCCATGGAGAAATTCCTCCTGATGTTCAACCTAAACCTCACCTGGGGCAGTTTGAGGCCATTTCTCTCATCCTGTCCCTGTTTCCCGGCTGTCCCCTCCTGTCAGGGAGTTGTGGAGGTCCCCCTTGAACCTCCTTTTCTCCAGCTCCTCATGGGGCTGACCCTTCAGACCCTTCACCACCTTTGGAAGTGACACACAGTGCTAAAGACTGACATCAGCCGTTTTATCCTGAAAAGAATAAGTGAAGGTATGGACAAGAAATGTTTGGATGTCTATATTTGGATATATCCAAACTGTACAACACAGAGGCTGAGGAGTGAGGCAAGAGGGTCTGTGAATGTCAGACTGCAGGGAAACCCAAGGAAATGTCAGCTCTGTTCCCACTGCGACCCTGGCCTGCTGCCTGCCCTTGAGCAGTTACATCAGGGGCATGTCTCGGTGGGAGCACACGGTGCAAGGCTTGGCTTCCTTGGAGAAGTGTTTTAAGATTGACAAATGAAAACCTACTACATAATGCACTATCAAATGTGATTATTATTGAGTTACCCGTTACCGTTATTGAGTTATTAACTTGGCAAAAATGTGTCTAGAGCATAAAGGGCAGCCAGATGAAAGCAAATGCTGATAAAGTTTCTGTTCTTCCCTCTGTGTGGGTATGGGATGAAGGAAAGAATATATTCACGTGTTGTCTGAGGCCAGCAGGGAAATAGAAATGTTTTCCAAAAAGAAAGAGAAACCAAAAAAAAACATGCAAGCAAAAAATTCCTAATCTTTTATGTTTATCTAAGAACCCCTGAACTCCATTTAGACAGGTATATTCTTTCTTGGGGCAAATTACTTAATTTAAATTAATGTTATATGATCTACAAAAATATTGTTTCAGATCCCTTGGCATTTCCAAAAGAAAATTAAACTAAGTTCATTATTCAGAACATAATAAACCTATTTTTAGTGTCAAGAATGTCTAGGAAAGAATGTTTTATCCACCTGTAAGAAAGTTTGATATTCAAACCTTGAAGAAAACCCTGCAAAATATTCTATACAGCACCAGTGAGCTCCAGTAAAATATAAACCTTGCTAAGAATTATTTGGTGATTTTGAAAGCAGGAAAGCTAGAAAATGCAAAGAGCAGAAATAATAATCTGCTGATAATCCTTAAGGCTGAAAAGTATACCTTAATAAGTAATAAAAGCTGTGTAACTGTGATATTCTTTCATTTTTGATGAAAACAATGAGCAAAAGAAAGTTGATATCTTTCGATTAAGAGCATCTATACCTGTTTCTTTTGAAAACGGTGCAAAGCTGCCTTAAAAAGCAGAAGTTGTTTCATAAATGGTGTTGAAAGTGATGCTGTGAGTCGCTTTCTTTTTATTCCAAGTGTTGCTTGTGTCTCCAGTCTATCCTACACCACAACTTCATCGCAGTGAGTGAGGAGTGATTCACATATGCTGAGTGTTTTTATTAGGGATTTGTTTTGATTAGGGCTGCAGTTGATTCCTCAAGCCGACTGCCTACATAAAGAAAAAAGAAATTAACTGTGGGGATCGAATTGATTAGTGAACATTCCTGTCTGGTAGCATAAGGAAAGACATCAAGGAGGTGGAAAAGAAAGATGTGGATCAGCAATCAAAGAGGAGACAGCAAAAGAGAGGTCACTTAATACACCCCTGCCTCCAGGTAAGATCAACAGTACCTATGTCTCTCAACAGATGTTTGCTTAATTCTTTTCAAATGCCTGCAGTAACAGAGGTTTCCCAACTTCCTGGTAATATTATTTCAGTTGGGGACTATGCTAACAGTCCAGAGGTTCTCCCTGACTCCTTATTTTATCTTCCTTTTTTTCTGCAATTTCGTTTTCTCTTATTTTCATAAGAAGTCACTCCAGTGGCATCACAGATACCTTTCATCATTTCTGAAAATTGCTACCCCAAATTCTGGGTGAAACAGTTCCCCTCCTTGCCATTCATTCTTTTTCCACGAAGAGTGACTAAGCTCTACAAAGAAACATTTCTTCCTCCTTGTAGAGATTCAGAAAGTTCAGGTTTATCCCTCACCTTATTCAAATTCTAAATGATGCCCTAAGAGATCTCATGAAAGCACATTCTCACCTTCACCTGAAGAGATTACCTGTGACTGTGTTCTGATTATGGTTAATTTTGGTTAATTTGCAAAGTTGAGGGTAAAAGTGGTACTGGAATCTCTGCCCAGAGCAGCTGTGGCAGTCCCTGGATCCCTGGAAGTGTCCAAGGCCAGTCTGGATGGGGCTTGGAGCAACCTGGGATAGTGGGAAGTGTACCTGCCCATGGCAGGGCTGGAATGGGATGGGCTATGAGGTCTCTTTTAACCCAAACCAGTCTGGAATTCTGTGATTCTATGCAATAGTTTCAGTGGTAGCCAGGAGTTGGGTTACAGTTCCTAGATTTTTTTATTTCTTTTTTAATATCTATATATACACAACTACTATGAAGTTTAGCTAAAGATACTTGTCAGTGACTATTTTATACTGAATTGCAGAAAATTGCAGCCAAAAATTACAGAGTGGAACATTGCACTCAACTCAGCTGCTACAAACTTCAGTTCATCTTCAGGAAATTGTAGATCACAACTCACACCAATATTAGCCTATTTCATTAATTGAAGATGAAAGCCAGTGTTTATTGGCACAACAATTTTTCTGCCATCTAAACAAATAACTTTTGGTTTCTTTAGCTTCTTTGCTTTGTTTCTCACAGCCACTTTATATATTAGTGTGTCAAAGCTATGCCACTTTCTAGGCCTCACCAGATTTTTTTCTTTTAGTTGTACTGTAAAAGTTTGAATACCCAGCTGTAGATATGACCATGTGAAAATATTAACTACCAGAAATGTCTGTGCATTGCCAAAGGTGGAACTAATCCTGTGTGTCACACAATGTACAGACAATAAGGTCATAAATCACATTTAAAGAAAAGCAAATGTTCTGCAAGGTGAAATATTTCTGCAAACCTATAGCACGTTTCACTGACAAGTGAAAGTAATTTGGAATAATCTCACCCAAACTGCCGCAAGAGATCACTAATTGTGTTTGGTTTACAGGCTGCTTTATGAAGGGGACAGTCCTATCAAATCACACCAAGTTTGCTGCCAGGAGATGCCAAACTTCTCCAGGATAGCAAACCTCTTACTTACAGGATATCACCCCACATAACATTTCCTACACAATCCATAAACAATTCTATTGTGAAGATTTGCAGGCAAAACTGACCCCGGCGGAAATTTCATCTGTAGAAAAATCTCCTGCAAGGAAACCTGTGGTGGTTTTGGGAGGAGAGAATATTTTATAAGGAGGGTTCAGCAGGAAAGCTGAAGGCTGTGCTCAGGTGTAGGATGACCGGGAAGAATTCAGCTGGCAGATTCCCACCGTTTCAGCTCCCAAGGGATGCACTAACCCCTCGGTGACCCCTGCATTCATGGGATATACGGCAGCAGGAAGCAGAAATCTCAGCTGCCCCATCCTCAGACGTTCTCCTGGGACACAATACATCTTCCTCATGGAGACAGGACCCATTTTCAGGTCATTGCACCAATCCCTAAGTTGGTTTTTTTTTTTCCCCACTGCATTATCAGATTTTAATTAAGGCATAAATAAGACTCTCCTCTTTTCCAGAATGGCTGTTTTTATTGGGTATTTAAAGCTTTATTTACACAGCTACATTTCTGACCTGTACCTCAGCCCTAGACCTGGAGGACAATCAAATTGATTTTCAGCTAATTGCTTCTATTTAATTTGTGGTGTTTCAATTCTAAAATGTCACGATGTTCTGTCATTTTTCTCATTTTTAAAATTTATTTAGTGAATTTGTGCAAAAAGTAACCAATTCTTTATTCCTTAAAATTCATAATTTTACCTTCAGGATTAATGAACAAAATAAGCACATATTCAATTTATTTGGAATTAGTCTCTTGCCATCCTTGACAGAAACTTTGATGCTTTAATAATTTTCCCCCTGAAAATACACACCTACACTTTCTCTTTCAAATGCCATTTTATTTTGGGACATAGCTTCTCTTGAATTATATTATTCACTAGAATGCAATATATTCCTTAAGAAAAGAAAAATAATCGAAACAATTTTTTAGAGGAGTGATTAACACATTTTATTTTTACCAATAAAAGTACTGTTATAACTCAATTAAGAGGGGTAAATATCCATAATAACTAGTGATGTATACTGTATACACAGCAGATGCAATATATTGCTTTTCTGCTGTTACAGGTCAGGCTATTTTTGTTGAACTCACATTTCAGGAATTCTGAATTCAGAAAACTTTCATTTCAAGGAATGATTCCCATTCCTTCAACTCTTTCGGCTTTTCATCTGGTTTGCTTGATGTTATAAGGTAAAATATCTCTGAATTTTCTTCCTCATTAAAAAAATTCTCTTATTAGTATAATGTATATTTCTGATTTTCACATTTTCAGGGTTTCTTGAGAAAAAAAACATATTCATTTCAGTTTTTTAAAAAATAGATGGAAAATGGTATTTATTTGGCAATACTGAGCTTTCTGTTGCTGTTTTCCTTTTCCCACTCCCATCCTACTTATTTCCACTTAATTTTAGTCAAGCACATAACACAGAACAGAGGGGAGAAGAAATATTTTTGGCTGAAGATATTGGAGTAAATCACAGCTCTTGTGAGAAAATGTCATGAATATCTGCGTAGAACAGACAGAACTTAGATTTTATGAGAGAGAGATAGGGAGAAAAGTGCAAAGACTCGATTTATCTGAGTCTGTATGATAAAGAACTGGCTGAACCCTTTGGTATTGAAATCTAGGATTTTGGAGAGAGTATTTTGAATTTTTTAAGATAGC
Source organism: Anthoscopus minutus (assembly GCA_013399455.1). Lineage (NCBI taxonomy): Eukaryota > Metazoa > Chordata > Aves > Passeriformes > Paridae > Anthoscopus > Anthoscopus minutus. Next base: position 365,158 of record VWYI01023242.1, on the reverse strand, counting down.
ATTTTGGTCACTAAACCATTTATTAATCTAATTTAGAAGGAGCCATTGCAGAGATAGTTTGACCTACACTGTACAGACTGTAGAGTTCCCTAAATTAATTCTCACTCAAAAAAATTGTATCTTTTTAAAAACATAATTTAAACAAAATATGTATAAAAACATAAATATAAAATTTTAATTTGAACGTGTGTTGAAGGTATGTCAACACTTTTCCTCAACTCTGGAAAGCCGCCACAAAAAAATTGTTACTTTGACTTTTTAAAAAAACACAAATATTTTTACCTTATTCACATAAAGCAAATGTAATTATTTTTCTTTATTTACCTGCATTACCCAAATATTTTCAACATTCTGTAACTATAATGAATTAAAAATAAAACAAATGATAGCTGTGTAAGGAGCATTCAGAGCGTGCTTTTATGAGCACATCACTGTACCAAGGGTGGTGTTTGCCAGAGTATTTTTCTAATAGTTTGCAACTTAATGTTTATGAAACACTGAAGTTTTGGGAAGTCCATTGTGAGAACTGGAAAAGCACAATCTTCAGGAACTGTGAAATTAGGATTTGTTTGTCTCAGTCCTACCCTGGCTTCTCTTATTGCCTTTTAATGTGGGATAGAGGGATTTCCCACCCCATATGGTGGGAATGGGAATATCTAGTGTGCCTGGAATATATTCACTTGAAGATTGTACCCATTCAATTCCCCATTTCCACCTGGACAGATTGCTAACTTTTTGTGGAAATAGTTCTATGTTTCCATTTTTTTTGCCCCCCAAAGGGCAGAGGAAAAGAGCTGTGAGCCCTCCACTGCCCAGTGCAAAGCTGGGGGTGTTTGGGTGTTCTCTGAGAGCTGAGGGAGCAGAAGGGCTGAGACACTATCACCACCCCAGATACCTCACTAAGCTGGATAATTTGTCCATCACGAGACAAGGCCGACTTAGGGAGAGGATTAGTGGGGCTAATGCTACAGGCTCTGCTCGCTGACACATCTCCTGTGTAATCACTGCATTGTTTTTCCCCTCCCTGCAGCAAGGTGCTGCCGTGGTCTGGCTCTCCCTGTGCTGTCCCTGCAGAGCTTCCTGCTGTTGTGCACCAGATCCTACAAGAACTGCACCTATCCTAAAAAAGACCTAAAAAAGACCAGAGAAGCAAACACCAGCCCCTCCCTGCTGTCTCAGTGTGGATAATAGTGAGTACCAGGCTGATTTCATATCTGCTTCCTTAAAACTTCCCGTAAAAGGAGATTTATTTCAGTGTGGCAGCTCACCTGAAAGCAGGCTGCCTACTCCATTTATTTGCCTGACCTACACATGGGTTTGTGCTGCAGCTGGAAAGTTCTTCTTCCTCAGGAAGAGTCTTAATTTTTATGTCAGTGGCTTTGGTCTTCTTATACCCAGGCTAAATCTGGAATTCTATTCTCCTTATCTGTTTTCCAGCAGTATGTCCACCAAACAGTAGCTCAAAACCCCCTTTTCCTCCACACCAGGCAGAAAACCCCTAGGTTTAAGAAAATCAATGTGTTTGCCTGATGTTGAGGACTCGTGCTTTCCAGAAACACCTTGAGTTAATAATGTGCTGGGCATAACCACTCATTCTTATTTTGTATGAGTGAGTCTTTGTTCCCTGAATCTGCCACGGGCAAAAATTTGCCATGTTCTGGCGCTTCAGCTTTATCTCTGACATATCACTGAGAGCATGTTCTTTTGCTGGCAGGTTTGAAAAAAGAAACCAAACCAACCACCAACAGCCCACAAACCAAAAGCAGAAACTCCTCTAGCGTGTGCATCCCCTCAGCTGTTTTAACATAAGCATGTGAATTACATTTTAATGTTCATTAAGAGTTTTTCCAGTTCCAGGTCTGTGGCATCTTTTGAGATTAAATATTATTTGCTCATTTAATTAATACACTGCTGCGTACTCTGAACTTTTTAACTAAAAAGCATTAGGAAATATGTTGGCTTTTCTCTGCTTCCTGGATGCTACAAATGCTCATAGTTTTCTCCTTTCTCTTGCATGGTTTCGCCTCTCTTTGAAGTGAGTGGAATGGTTTTAATGTTGACCCAAACTGAATTGGTTACAGGAGATAAGAAAAACATTTTAATATAAATAGTGCATAGACAGAGATGATAAAGACAATTTCAGGCATATAGAAAAGGCAGACAAGGAAACTGAAATCAAGCAATTTCTGCATGAGTCTGGTAGATGACTGATTTCACACGCTTTTCAGCAGAGGAATGTGGATGTTCATGAAAACTTGATCAAGAGCCATATCCAAAAGAGCATTTGCATATCTGAAATAGAGTGTACAAAGATTTTAAAGGCCTACATCCAAGATTGTCATCCAAAACTGCCTTTGTTCACACACGCTTAAGCCTGGAAGCGCTGCTGAACTTGGGAGAAAGGGAATTCTCTGTGAGAAGCTGCTGACCTGGTCCCAGCCAGCTGTAGGGACCAAGTCCCATGGGGACATCTGTGCCTGGCACTTGTCACACACAACAGCTCCTAATTACTTCCACAAGAGAAAATCATTAGAGAAATGAGACAGTGAGTGTGCTGCTCCCTACCTGAACTGCAGCAACTGCTGAGGAAGAGTGGAAATGCAGTTTTACATTATAACATCCATGTATTAACGCTTTAAGAGGCTGCACTCAGCAATTATTGATGAGCAGGAGCAAGGAAAACAGGCTCCAGAAGCTGAGGGGTTTGAGTGAAACCAGTTCAAAAGAAGTAAGTGCTCTGTTGTCTGAGGAAGCAGTGGAGCGAGGAGGTCGTGTTCAATAAAACATTGGGTGCTGAGGATGGGATGCAGGGAATTAAAGTACTAAAGGATTCAGATTAGATGAGAATTAGCTGCTGTTACAAGTGCAAGTTTTTAAAGTAATATATAAACTGCCTGGTCGCAGCTGACTTAGTCTAAAAGTTGGTTTTCAGCCTTATTAATCATCTCATTGGTGGTTTGGATGAGGACTAGTTGGGATGGAGCTGGGAATTGTAACTGATCGTGGGTTAATGGAAACAGCAAACCGTGGTGGGGTTCTTTTTTCTGGAAATTTTCTAGCTTTTTCCAGGTTTTTGACCTTAAGGAAGCTCACAAATCACCCAGATCCAAAGCCAGCATTCATTTGGCTTTATCCCATCCTGGGCATCCCCTGAAGGAAGGAAGCCCTGGATCCTGGAAATCCAAAGTGTTCCAGTGTGCCTTTCCCCGTGGAAAGTGGATTTCAATCGCTGATTTTCCACATGGCTTCTCCAGACCATCTGGGATGCTGCTCATTTGCAGCAGGTGAAGGGAGAGGTGTATTTGAACAGGCCAATGTGATTCCAACTTGGTTCCCACATTCCCAGCTTGGGAATTTCCCTGCAGCCAGGAGGAATTGTTCCCTGGGAAAGTGGGCAGGCCCTGGCACAGGTGCCCAGAGAAGCTGGGGCCATCCCTGCATCCCTGGAAGTGCCCAAGGCCAGGCTGGATATTGGGTCCTGGAGCAACCAAAACCATTCCTAATCCAAACCATTCTGTTTCTCTGTGGATCTCTTTGTTTTGTAGATTCTCCTGCAGTTAGTGCCTCAGAAGTTAACTGAAGGGAATCCATAGTGCTCCTGCAGATTTGTTTCACTTGCATTTAAACCTCATTCCTTTGCCATAAAGCCAGCACGAGGCAAGCGCTCTCTGGGATGATCATTTAAGCAGGAAAACCTCAACAATAATTTTAGGTTGGTTTGCACTGTCCATGTAAAACTGAGGGACTTTTGCATTTAAAAACAGGCCGCTTTTGATTTTAATTTTTCTTTTTTTTCTTCCGTGCAATTCTTTTCTTATTGGTCAGGGAGGACAAAGTTTGGGTCTAGAAGAATATTTAGTATGTGATCAATATGGCTGCTGAGTTTACTGCTTTTTTTCCTCAAAACTGAGAGTTAAAATGAAGAAAAAACTTGCATGGCAAGCTGAAAAATTCCAATCAGAGCTGTGTATATTCCATACATGTATATGTGTGGAGTTAGATGAGGCCTTGTCTGCCATCTCACAGCTCCTGACAGCATTGCAGATTTGTTTTATAGTGGAAATTCTGAAAACTTGTGAAATCTGGTATTTGTCCTTTTTTTTTTGCTGCTAAGTCATTATTGTCTCATCTCTCACAAAACACATCATCCAATTTCAGAAGCAGACTTCATATCCATTTTTCTGAGGAGGGATAGACAGTTTTGATTGCATTCTGTGTTATAAACAGCAAACTGACTGTAGAAATGGCTGGACTTATTGCACTGAAAAACCCCTCTGTGCTGAGGGCACTGTTTGCATGAAAAGCCTTCTCTGTGTAATGTGAAAGTTTCTACGATTGAGAACTGCACAGTAGTAGTAGTTAGGGCTTTATTACTTAGTTCTAATTTGTATTGATGGCCTAAAAAAAGTAGCATGCTTTGCAGTTCTATGAAAGAAAAGATTATAAATGGAGATTAATTATAATTTTGCTAGCTCAGTACTTGTAAAACTAAAGCAATTTATATTCTTTCTCTTAATGATCTCCATTCCTGATTGCAGTAATGTAATCTAATTGTGATTATGATAGTATCTGAATCATGTGGGCCTCTATGTGATTGGAACTACTCTTTGCATTAAAAAGTAATTTTGGAGTAATGATGAAAAGTTACTGTGGAAAATTGGCAAGTAATATATTTTACTCTGTATCTTAAGTTTCTGCTTTCATTTTTGATTATATCTTATAGCAAGGATAAGTATGATACTATATCAAGGATTTATTACATCAAAGACTTATCAATGATAACTCTGAGTATCGAGGATAAGCATGATATTATTGGAATAGCACAGATATGGTTGAGGCAAGAAATTGAGGTTTTGAGATACTGGGCTGGGGTTTGTGGAGAGGAAGGGTGGATGGAGGAGGAGCCCTATCAGTATTCCTGGGAGATGAGTGTCTTCAGAGGGAAACGCTGCCAGTATTTTGGCTGACATAGCAATGTCAATGCTGATAAAAGTTAGGCACAATAAAGGTAGTCAGGTGGTTTTCTGAAGGCTTCTTTGAACTTTTAAGTCTTTGCTTACAGATGAGAGAGGCCTTCAAGAGCATCAGAACTTTGATAAGATGGCTTTTAATTACTCCTTTATTGACTGCAAGAAGGTAGAACTAGGGAGGGAATACTCGTGTCTCTAAAGCCAACGCAGGATTGACTCCAGTTCCTTGTGGGCCTTATTGAATTGTCTTTCAGAAACTATTTGAATTAATTCAAGGGTTTGAGCCAAGGGTAATAAAGGGTGTTGAACTGGAGAGGTATGAAAGATCCGGTGATCTTGACATCATTTGATTCAAAGTATTTGTTGAGGAGCAAAAAGCAATGCAAGCCTTACGGCAGGCTGACTTCCAGGGAGTGCAGAAAGTGCTGAGGAATTTTTATCAGGATTTTATTATAATATATGGTAAATCTACTGAAGGAAATTGGAATATATTTCAGAAACAGTTGGAGGACATTTGAAATTCATCCTGGTTTAAGTCTAAAGAAGGATAAAGGTAACAATGCCCAATGTAGCTAAGTAGAGTTGTACAGTAAAGAGTAAGATAAGCAGTAAGCACAAGGTGTTGAAAAAAAGAAGCCAGATCTGGGAAGGTGGAGTAGTTGAAAGGCTACAGACAATAAGCAGAAGAAAACTGAAAGGCTAATTAGAAAAGCAAAGAGAAAATGCTGAATGCTAACTGCAGAAAAAAAAAATTGAGATGATAATAATATCCTGTGAATGTACTCCAGCAAACTGACAAGAAAAATAGATCCAAAACTCACTGTAGTGTGGACAAAGGCATGGTGGATTTGTTCAGCAGGTTTTATTTTTGTGTGTGAATACACAGAGGCAGATGGGTGGATGGCTGGGCAGATGGAGAGCTGCTGAACAAAGGAGTGCTTTCCTTCCTGTGGCAACACGTGCAGCCTCACCTGAGGAGCTAACAAACACGACAGATATCGCAATATCCAGCTCATAATCATTAAACGTGGCCTGACTGGCAATAAGGGATGCAAAAAAAATCAATTTCATTTCCAAGAGTCAACCAAAGTTTAAAGAAAGAGCTATGGGTAGCATTGCTTATGGCCATAGCCGCAAAATCCATCAGGGGAGACCAGAACTCTGAAAGTGTGAGCAGAAGGAAGCGTGGATATATTCCAGGATACAATATTAACTTAATCATGCAACTGTTTGAGTCTCCTATCATTTGCTCCTGGGACTATTTTCGAGCCAGGGTTGTGGCACCAGCAGTGCCCTTTTTGACCTTAAATCTTTGGAGGTGAAGCACCTGAAGCCTCCTGGCAAGGAGTGGGCTGCAGTTCCCTGCCCTGCAGCACAGCATGCAGCTCAAATAAAAATAAAAGACAAACTGCAGATATTCCCTGGGTCTTCTTCCTTCCAGAGGGAGTTCCAGCACGTCCCTCACGAGTTAAAAATATCCCAGCTCTCTCCTGACTTGTTTCAAACTTGTAATTACTTCTAGCTGCTGTTTGCTTCTGCTAAAGGTTTGCACAGCAAAGGTTGGGGTAACCCTGCAGCTTAAGTTTGGCTGGTGATAACAAATGGTGATAACACGAGTTGTTTTCTCCAGAAAGTGTCTATTTCTTTGCAGAAGTGAGTTTTTAACAGGCAGGATCGCTGTGAATTCCCCCCGACGCAGTGATTTTTGCTCCCCCTGCTGTCACGACAGCAGCAGATTAACCAACCCACTTGCCCACTCAGAAGTGTGTTGATAATGTGGACACACAGGATACTTTTGTTAAAATAACAAACACTTGCAGCAAAGGGAGGGGGAACCGTGCACATATTTAAATAAAAAGCCAGCCCAGGGAACATTCCATATTTCAGACCTGTGTGCTGAGAGAAAAATCAACAAGAATTGATCAATTTAAAAGATTATTTGCTCCTTTAAAGAACTACACCAAACAAGAGAGAGTTACTGAAAAAATAAATAAAGGGTTACATGCTAAAGCTCTTTGTGTCTGAGAGTGCTTAAATGCAGGCTGTGGAATAACTTGGAATTCCTGTGCTGAAATTATTACTTAGACTGAGCCCTTTTCAGAGGTGTTGCTGTAATAAGATTTTTTTTTTCCAGTGATCAAATCTGCTTTTCTTCAAAATTAATTTATTTACCTGGTTCTGAAATGCTCATGGAGATGGCTGAGAGGCTGTGGGGTGGCCCCAGTGTGGGAGGTGCAGCCTCTGCCCCACCTGCCCGCCAGGAATGAAATCTTTGGGAGTTGAAGCCTCGCAATGCAAAAGGGATTTTCATTTCCTGCAGTCAGCAGTCCTGCCTTTAGATGCCTTTTGCTGCAACCACCTGTGTCATTTAAAGAATTGGGTATGCGCTAAATATATAGATATTAAAGATCTAAAGGTGAATTATACATAGGCAGTATATTAGTTGTTATACAGTGTTATGTACTGAATATATATACTAATAATGTGTGTATATATATACACACTACACATATATATTTATTATATTAATTATATTAATCATATCATATCATATCATAATCATATATCAATAATATATCATTATTATATTATGTTATATTATATTATATTGTATTATATTATATTATATAATATTATATTATATTTAAATTATAAATTTTAATGTACATATTTTTAAAATAATAACACTATGG
>VWYI01023242.1:321648-357308 GCA_013399455.1 Anthoscopus minutus | reverse complement strand
TATAAGTTTACATACTAATATATATTAATATATACTAATATATATATATGAAAACACACAAATGGATTATTAAAAATGCATAAATAGATATTAAAATATTTTATATTTTTATGTCCATTTTTACGTCTATCTATCTGTATATATCTACATATTTATTTACTTTTCAGCTGAAAATCTTTATCCTCATTTCCCCTGCTGCTGGCTACCTGCCCACTGATTTTTGAGGGTTTGTGGGGCATTGCCATGAATTATTTGCCCAGTGCAGAGCATTCCCAGGAGGTGGGGGACACGTTCCCATTGTCCCGAGCAGAGGTGACACCAACACCTGGTGCTGTGCCCAAGCCAGGAGCATCCCTGCTTGTAGGGCGTGACCCAGCCAGCCTGGCCGCCTCTGTTTCTCAAATAAGAGGAGAAGGGAGGTTCTGGGCAGGGGCAGGAAGGTTTTTGTGCCGGGGGGAGCCAGGCATGAGGAGCCCCCGCCGGGGAAGCTCCGCGCGCGCCCGCCGGACACTGAGCGCTTTGTGCGGGCCTGGGCCCGGCTGTCTGCCCGCTCCCTTAAGGGAACTTGACAGATCTTAAAAAAAAATCAATTTTAAGCTCACATGCCCCAGTGGGTGCCAAAGCCACTTCAGAGAGGCTGAGAGATGGCTGAGTCGACAGGATTTGACTTCTCGAGGTAGAAAGGTGACAAACTCCATCATGAGAAAGGGGCAGCTCAGGGCCTCCAAGGCCGAACCTGCTCCCAGGATCCGGGGCCCGGCGTTGTATTGAACCTATTTATCTCTTTCATGGGCCCAAGGTACCACGGGGAAAGAAAAGTTGTTCAAAAAAACGCTGGCAGAATTCAAGGGTGTAAATGATGAATTACTTTTCATCAGCTGAAAGGAAACATACTCCGGAACAATACTGAAAGGGAGCAGGAGCATCTGACCTCCTGCTTCAGAGCAGCCAATATCTTCATTCAAGAAGACAACCATGAAATTACACAGAAAATGGGATTGTCATGAACAGCCCCTTGAAATCTCAGTATACAGTCATTACTGCATGGGAAAAAGCCTTCATCCACACATCATAACTTGTAACAGACAAGGGAGGGAAAAAAAAACCCACCCTGAAAACTGGCCTTGGAGTTACCAGTAGGAATGTAGAAAATATTTGTTGATTCAAACTTTTCCCCTCCAGTCTCCCCAGTCACTGTAAACAGACATAACAACGTTCTAACCCCAGCATAAGCCCAGCTTTCTGGCCACAGACAGCTCGTTGGAGCTGTTTTGTAAATCAGAAAAAAAGAAGAGAGGAAAAGCCAGTCTATCACTTTATTTATATTATCTGCCTTTGGTGATTGATTTATCATTTAAGTGCTTCGAGAAGAGAGTCCAGAAACTGTTGTCCAATTAGTGCTGCCCTCTGAAACCACATACTATAAATATTCGTAATTATCAGAACAGCAAAACAATCTTCATCAGAGCACCACAGGCAGGGTAACAACTGATTTTCTGTGTTTGCCTAGCAAAGTTTGTATTTATACAAATTAGGCAGAGAATAAAAAGCAAACAAGAGGCTGCTGCTTTATATGAGAACAAAACCAATCACAGGGAATGAGCAGCCAGGAATATGGGGATAAAAAGAACACATTTAACTGTTTATTTCTTGATTCTTGCAGATTTCTACATTGACTTTAATTAAGCTAGCCCTGGGCTAGTGGGCACGGAGAGGGGTGGTTTTTTTTATTCCTCTTTTATTTTTTTAATTCCTCATTAGGCTGTTTTTTTCCTTGGCTCTTGTGGCTTTAATGACTAGTCCCATTAAATAGGTCAATGGGCTCCTTTTATTTCAAGTTTTATATAGGATCATATTCCACTGATCCTTAAACATGGAACACCCAAAGCCTTTCTAGGCAAATTCCAACACTCCTGCAGATAAAGATGCATTTCCTTCTCTTTTCCCTTCCCTCCACAGCAGCTGACCTTGCATTGTGGTGCAGCTGGGGAAAGATCTGGAAGGTTGGTGCTATTCTGGGCCAGCCACGTGCAAAAATAATTCCCAGGTAAGTGCTTGGCTGAGGTTTGGAATCTGAGAACAGCAAGGAGAAGGAAGAAGAGTGGGAGCACCTGCATTCCCTTACATCCCCTTCCCTGACCTTTCCCTCTCTGGCTGGAGAACAGCGTGGGCAGGACTGGGGGATGATGGATGAAGCCATCCTGAGGAGTGCAGGGGGCTGCCTGGAGCAGGGGTGGTGCACAAAAAGGCCCTCAGGACATCAGGGACATCACCCAGGGACAATTCTCCCCTCCTGGGGGCCTGGACCAGCCCTTTGCAGGACAGACCAAAGCAAAGAGAAATATGAAAGGGAAATTGCTTTGTGAGAGGGTCAGAAAGGCTTTTTACCAGGGGAAAAAAAAAAGTCTCGAGGTTTTTAAATGGGGAGACAGAAAATCCTCTGAATCAATAATTTCTTTATTCATTGTCGGGAGTGAAAATGTTTTTAAGTGACTTTGCCTAATGTCAGTCTAGAACAAAAATTTATCCTCCAGCATTGCCCACAAGGTGCTCCCAGCTCTGTCTCTGTGTTTCCTATGCTATTCTGTAACCCTACAACAGGATTTTCTGTGTGTAGGTGTTTGGGAAACAGCCACTTCTTCCGAGAGTTCTGGATATTTGGGAAGCTGCTACTCTTATGGCCAGAGGTCTCCATGGCATTCCTCCTCCTGAGACATGAGGTTGGTACCATGAGTTTCTCTGCAGCAGAGCAGGGTTTCTCTTCTTGAAAATATTTCACACACAAGAGACAATCAACACGATCGACGTCTCTCTAAATGCTCCAGCCCACCTGAGCTCCTGCACCACAACAATATTAATCCAGCAAATATCCTGTGCTGGGAATTATAGCTCTTCATCTTCTCCCAAGTCTTTATCAGGCCCTTGAAATGCATTTTTTTTATGCAGTCTTTTAGCAAAGTAGCCCATTCTAGCACCGAATTGGCAGCACAAAATGATAAGTGTCACTCATGTGTCAGAGAAAAGCCAGGCAGAAAGGAGCTTGTGAGAAACTGGGCTTCACTGCTTGCCACAGGTAGAGGCACAGCGCTGGTGCAGCAAATTAGGTGATTATTAGCTACTTAAAGATTCAAATTCAGACAGCCCTTCAGACACAATTTAAACCATTATTTTAAGTACAAACTGGGCTAAAAATAATTGGATTCTCAGCTCATAGCTCCTAAGCCTGCACTCAAGGCTTCTAGATCGAGAATGAACCAGCCCGTTTGGAGTTGTGAATCCCAGTCTGGAGGTGTCTGCATGGTTCTGCTGCCCCTGAAAGGAGCCCGTGCAGACTTTCCTCCCCAGTCTGGAGGCTTTCCTCCCCAGCCCAGTGCCTCAGGCAGGGGGAGATGGATCTTATCATCAGGCTGCAATTTGTAGAGTAATTAGGACTTTGTCTGTGACAACCTTTAGCCTGTCAGCAGTCGTGGTTTAGCTCATAGTTAAAATGACAATGGAAACTCTATTGCAGCTACTCTAAATATATCCATATTTTAACTAGATGAGGTGATATGCGGGCTTGCAGTGATTTGTTTAGATATACAGGGGGAGTGTCAAAGGGCTCTTTGAACTGGGACTGAATCCATTTGATTGTCTGAAAGGTGATTTTGATTGCCTTTTCCTCCTTTGGAGCTGGATGCTGATGAGAGCAGCTTTCCTGTGATGGGAAAGCAGGGAATCCCCAAGGTACAACCGAAGAGTGGGTACAAACCTGTCACATGCTCTATTCCACATCAAAAGATGCCTTTTATTCAGATTTAACAAATTAGGCAGGTAGGGCTAATCAAGCAATTTGACCACTGAACAATTTTTAATGCTCCAACAAACTGACCTCAAACTGCACAAAGGCTGTGCAGCTGAAATTTAAACTCCTTTTATATACATAGATTTTTTTGTATCCCGCCTATGTTTCAGCACACTTTTAAGGAGTTGTCATTATCCTAATTATAATTAAGCCACTTGAAATAAATTCGGAGATGGTAAACAGTGTAAAAATATCTAAATAGGGGAGCTGGTCCATTGATTTTATGGTTAAGTTATCACCTCCTGTATAAATGCTACAGTTGATAAACAATACCTTTAATTCAGCAGTCAAAATGATGCTATTAACTTGGAAAACTGATGAAAAAAAAATGCTAATGTGAATACCTCTGTTTCTAAGCAGAGTGACAAGAATCACTGCTCCACATGAGCCAATCCAAGGGCAGATTGAACTTTTGGCACACAAATCAGTGGTGTAGAGGAGGAATTTTCTTCTCATTGGGAAACGCTTGGTTGTTCCTCCTGGAGCAGGGAGCTTTCTGTCAAAATCACAATATCTAAAGTATGAACACCAGAGGCAATTAATGGGATTTCCAGGAGTGGGCCCTGGATGCCAGTCGAGTTTCTAGGTGATTTTTAAAGGATGTCTAGAACCCATCTGCATCCTTTGGCACCCACAGCCCCTCAGACTGTCAGGTTTAGATGTCTGCCTTGATTTGTGATGGATCTAGTCCGGAGTAGAGCTAATTGTGACTGACAGCACAAAAAGACAGGTGCAGAACTGAAGCACAGGTCTAAAGCCTTGGTCTCGTGGAGCTGATGGACTTTTAGTATATTTTTAATATTTCACTTTCACTGGCTCCTTAATTAAATAAAAATATTTTAGATAGAACAGCAGAAATCAACTTCTTTGACTGATATGAATCCTGTTTACTCTCCAACTCTGAACTCAGCAGGTTAAGTAATTGGGAGACAGAAAAGTTCCTATATTTCTATTTCCAGCTGGTGGTACACAAAAGGCAGGAAGTTATCTCATTAATGGGGCACCAGCTTTATGCAAATTATAGTAACAAAAAGGCTTCCCTTCATACTTTTCATAAATTACCTAATAAAGTAGGAATAAATGGCCATATTCAAGAGCCTTTGTTGTATTTTTAGCACAAGACTCTTTCTGTAACTGCAAATATGACTAAATGCGCCTTGTTCAAAAGGGGTGTTTATGAAATAAGGCCACTCAAAAGCTTTTATTCCTTAACAGCCTTCAGTTACTTTTATGGCACAAAATTAACATAATTAGTCACAGAGAATAGATGACATAAGCAGCGTGCCATGCACAAAAGGGGAAACCAGTATCTAAGGAAGGTATTTTGAGAGATCAAAAATTTTCGAAGTGCTCAATACTAGAAGGTCCTTTTTATTTGTGCACAGCCTTAAGATACTTTCTTACTCCGTGAAATTCCCGTAATGAGATGCAGCAGACAGATGACATTAGCGATGAGCCATTAGAAAGAGGTCAGTTTCCTCTGAAAGATAGTCACTGTTCCTGCTCGTCATTAATTTGCAGCTTCAAAGCAGTGAGCATATGATAGTCTGGCATGTTAAGCAAGTTGCAGTTATCTTTAAATAACCATTTTTTTCCAGTTATTAGAAGCTAAAGTTTTTAAACTTCTGACTGAAAGCAAAATTAAAGCACGCAGCAGTGTAAAAAGGCTACAGAGAGATTAGAAAAAGGAAATCAAATGTGTTTTAGAAATGAAGTTAGCTTTTCCCCAGGGAAGGGCTGCCTTAACTTTTAGTCCGAGAATTTGGGGTTGCATATCGACCTCAGAGACTTGATTGCTGGCTGGTAGAGGAGAGAAACTCACTATTTTTAGCTGTATCTTCTTGCTGGTTAACACAGCCTGATGTAAAGGGCAGAAACGCACAACCATGGAAATAACATTCACCAGAGGCAGAGATACCCGAGGTTCTTGAACAAGGTGGGGCAAGATAAAAGTGTCTGCTGTGCTGGTGATTTGGTGGGAGCTTTGGTTACATCTCTGCTTTGGCAGTGGAATATATTTGGATATTACCAAAAGCTCAGGAGGCTCAGATCATGTATTTTCCGTACATGCTTAGGGAGCAAATGCAGTGCAACAGGCGGGAGGCAACTCCAACACGTGGCACGGAAATCTTGGTGCAGAAAGTCTTGTGACACCTCTAAATTGTGTCCCATGTCCCAGAGGGCACTAACAAACCTTCCTCTTTGGGTGAATTACCTGATCACATTGAGATGTAAACCCACTGAATTAAATTCTAATTTATAATGATGTTCATAGGACAAATTAATACTTCTGATTTCCTCAAACCTACGTTGACTCCAGTAACTCTGGCACAGCATGAATCCTCTGGCAATGCTCTCCCCTATTCAGCATTGTCCAGGCAGCAGGACATATTCTTGGCTTGAGGAGTCAGCCAGGATTGTTTAAACCAGAATCCTTCTGAGGCTTCACCCCTGACAGCCTCAGCATTAAACATGACGAAGTGAAGACCAGAAATGAAAGGTATTGTTGGTTGCTCACACTTCAAATCCTTGGGTTTTGCCATTTTCAAGACCTGTGTCTGCCATTATCAGTGATTTCTGTCAATATCAGTCTACCAAAAGCAGTTTTGGCAGATGGATACAGAGGGGATGTAATGCAGATTAAAACTGAAAGCTACAAGTTATTCCCTGAGATTCCTGTAGCAAAAGGAAACCAATGGTAAGGAAAGGAATACAGGAAAAGGAGATGCTGGTAATTTCTTTATGCCACATTCCAGAATGGATTCTATCTGCTTTAACTAATAAGAATCTATAGAACAGAATGAGAGAATTATGAATTAGATATTCTTGTTAAGGTCTAGTTCAGTTTAATTAAAACATGAGCAATATATATATGTGCATTTGTGCACACAAATTCTGGGTTATATATCACACACACACGCAAAACAATATATAAAATGCAGGCACCCTTGTTCATTATACCTAAAGTTTTGCTTTAAACACAGAGCTTTATACATTATTTTAAACACATTTTTAACACATGTTAATAATATTCATGCTGGTGCTTTGAAAAATCTGCGAGATGTGGTTAATGAAGAGAAACTGCAGCATAAATTGCATGTAAAATATGCAATCCACAACAACATATTTTTTCTCAAGCTGAAGTTTTTTTACATTAAACATCTTTTAGCTTGTTGAAATTTATTCCCTATTGTTTATAAAGAGCATCATCAGCCACCACTGCTTGAAACAACTACAAGTAGTAAACCAGGCAATCTTCTTACTTTAATAAGATTCTTTGGTTAAAAATAGATTTTAAGTCTATCTCACATTAAAGGGTGTAAATCTTAATGAAATTGCACAAAATGTTTCTCATTTTCAAGGGATATTTTCCGTACAACCAAATAGGTTTTTTTTTAATTTTCCCCTGAAATTTCACTGAAGAAAATAGCCAGAGGGTTTTTTTTGTTTGTTTGTTGGTGTTGGCTTGTTTTGGTTGGTTTTGGTTTTGTTTTTGTTTGCTTTTTTATTCCTTTTTTTTTTTACCCCAGACTCTTAGAGCAAACAATTCTAATTCACTTCCTTTTATTTTTCCCCTTGAAATTCTGATTTTCTAGATATTTATCATCCCTGCTCTTCTCTTTCAGTCTGTCTCCAATTTGTCCACGTCTTTTTTGACCTGGGTATTTAATGACTGTTTATGGCGTTATGGTTGGATCAAGAATTAACAAGACCAAGGAATGCAGAAGGCTATTTCACATTATTTCCAGTTGTATCCATAGGCTTCCTGAGGTGTTTTGTATTCTTTTTCTATAATATCATAACATTTAGGATTCTGATTTTTGGAACTGTCCTACAGTGCTGTTGCCTTAACAGAACATCCCCAGTTCTGCATTTAACACCCTGGTAATTCCTAAATTACCAGGGTGTTAAATTAAAAGGTGTATTTTTTTTTCTTTAATTAAATGGGAATTTAAAGTCTTTTCTCCAAATTGACATGGCCTTTTGAATTTTAATACCACAATTTAATGATCTGCTGTGCCCAGCTCTGGGGTCCTCAGCACAGGAAGGACACAGATATGCTGGAGAGAGTTCCAAGGACAAGGAGATGGTTAGAGGGGTGAAACACCTCTGCTGAGGAGAATCTGAGAGGGATAAATGGGATATTGGGAAGGGAAGGAATAAATGGGATCTGGTAGAAATTCTACCCTGTGAGGGCACAAATCACCTGGAGAAGCTGTGGCTGCCCCTGCATCCCTGGCAGTGCCCAAGGCTGGGCTGGACAGGGCTTGGAGCAGCCTGGGGTAGTGGAAGGTGTTCCTGTTGATTGTAGGGGGAGTAGATGACCTTTAAGGACCCTTTTAACCCACACCATCTGGTGATTCCATGCGCTGGAACTCCACTGTGCTTGGCGAGTGGATGAGGAGTTTTCAGTTTCATGTTTTTACTTTTGGTGTCCAGAAATCTGTTCAATCCTTCTCATCCACGAGAGATGAGATAGTACTCGGAAATCAATCCAGGCTTTTGCAGCTTAAAAGATTAGCCTACCACAAGGAATTGTTTTGCTTTATTATTGTTTTTTTTTTTATTAACAAAATTGCTGGCGATCCCAGGACTATAATTTGTATCAGAATCCTATTGTGGTAAAAACTCCAAAATCACACATGAAGACAGGGAACATGACTCAAATAATCTGGTGAAAAACTAGACACAATATTGAACATGACAAGGAATGAGTGGTGATTTAGATTTGTAGATCACCCAGTCAATCATGTTATATTCATGTCGTGTATCAAGACTTCTGTTCATTTTAACAGGTCTCAATTATTTTAAGATATGTGCCAATAAATGAATACATGTTAATCTCTCAAGGAAGCTGATTTCTTGCTGCCACCATGGAAGTCACAGATATGGAAAAATGGGGAAAAAATGGCCTTGGACCAGATGTGATAGAAGTATTGGTGAGGGGAGGAGTGGCAGGGAGAGGATGGATGTCACTTGAGAGGTGGCATTGCTGAAGAAATAATGGAAAATAAAGAGGGAGAGGTGCAATACTCTGAACATAAAGCTGAAAAAGGGTATAAGGATAGGCAGAAGGGGATGGTCAGCACCTGGGGTTTATGCAGGTCCTATAGAAAAGGAGATGAGCAATGACACAGGTGAAAACGCCACTGAAATGTTAATTGAATTGATTTGGAAGCCTGAAAATCTAAATTGGTACAGAAGAATAAGCAACTTTATTTCTGTTGTTTTTAACTCATAAAATTGTTGTTCGTTTCCATGTCTCTATGAACACCAGCCATTGATTTTCCAAATCCATATCAAATTTCTATTTCACCCAAAGACCTCTGAGTTGGTGAAAATGCAGAGGCCAGATAAACAATTTTGGATTTGAGTTGAGGCCTAGCCAAGAAGAATTTGTGAGTTTGAATTACTTCTTTCATGACTCCCTGTTTGAACTGTGCTTGCTTTTCGTCTCAGGTGTGAGTTCCATTGTATTAACATTAATCAGAGAAGCAACAAACTGCACCACCTTTCTTAGGCATGGACTTTTCAATTCTGCAAACTGATCCATTGTTTTATTTTCTATTTCATTTGCTCATTTATTTGGAATCTCTAAAATTCCTTGGGGCATCCCTGAATCTCATAGCTATTACGATTTTGGTTGGAAGAGACTTTAAAACTCATGTCATACCAAGCCCCTGCCATGGGTAGGAGCACCTTCCACTATGCCAGGCTGCTCCAGGTTGCTTCCAGGGATCCAGGGGCATCCACAGCTTCTCTGGGAACCCTGTGCCAGGGCCTCCCCACCTTCAGAGGGTAGAATATCATCCTAATATCCAGTCTAAATCTACTCTTTGTCAGTTTGAAGCCATTCCCCCTTTCCTGTCACTCCAGCCCCGTGTAAATTGTCTCTCCTCACCTTTTTTGCAGCTCCCTTCAGGCCCTGCAAGGCCACACTGAGCTCAGCCCAAAGCTTCTCCTGTCCAGGCTGAACAATCCCAGCTCTGCCAGCCTTTCCTGCCAGCACAGCTGCTCCATCCCTCTGCTCATCCTGGAGCCTCCTCTGGATGTTCCAGCAGCTCCAGGTCCCTCTTGTGCTGGGGACCCCAAAGCTGGGTTACTGCTCAGTTCCACATCCAGCAAGGCAATTTGCTGCCCTCCAGAGACAGAGGTACAGGTGATTTTTTGGTGATTGCAGCCAGACCTTAGGCTCTACACTTCCCTCAGGATCATATTTGAGCTGCTTTGGTCCTTTTTGACTATTTTTGGGTTACAGAGTACCACTTTCAGGTTCCAAATTATTGCTTTATGAAGGAAAGAAAATCAGTCTTATTTTTTTTAAATCTCAGTTATGGAAGAGAATGAGTGCTAAAAGCTACAATTCATAAATAGGTGGAAAAAATTGTTCCTAAGTGTCCCAACTTTGGGCTTCAGCTCAGTAAAGCTCATGCCCAGCTGTGTGCATGTTTATGTTTTAATGAGCCTTGGCATCAAACACAACCTAAGCAGGTCAGAATTCCATGTTTCCCCACTTGTGGTGGAGTTTGGTGCTACAGCAGAAAACAAAGGAATTGGGAGAAGAATCCTATTAATGCAGGCTGCTCTAATGCAAAACTGGGTTTCATTTTTAGACTTCTATTTTCTACTTTAATTATATAAATCTGAACATACTTTCGAGATTATGAAATAAGAGCCAGGAAGCCAGTTATTTTTCATCATTTATTTTTAAAGCAAATTTATCTTTGAATTGTCATCTGTTAAAATTCCTGAGAAGCAGACCACAAATGAATACAATATGAACATGATTTTCCATGCCAGCCCAATTGAAGTAAAAGATGTAAAGATTTATTTTTTTTTTTAGGTTTTTCTTTGAACACTTCAGCTGAACACAAAGTGTGACCAGTTCCACTTCAGCAAGCCTTGGGTCACTTTCCAAATTTACAGTGTGTATGTGCACATGTACATAGAAATAATACCAAAATAAGCCATGTATTGGCAACATAAACTCAATTAAACCTTTAATTTAATGGGTTCTGAAGCCTTGAAATGTTCTGCAAAGGGAACAGCAATGGGAATACAGGAAAGAGCTAAAAAATGCCGTCTTGGAAACGACACAGAGGAGGATCTCCTAAGTGCTTCCCTTCTTTTGTGGGAATAGTCTAACATGAAATGTCCTGATAAGAAAGCTCAAAATTTTGTTTTGTATTTTTATATTTCTAAGAATTTTGGATTTCTGGTAATTTCTGGGCCCTTTGCTTTGTGCCTACAAGATCCTCTTCTGTCTGAATGCCCTCCAAGCTCTTTTTTCATGTCACAATGTATCAAGTCCTGGTTGTCCTATGTGGACAAGTCCTTTCTTCTGAAAGTGCTGAAAACTGAAAAGTTGGGAAATTCCATCCCCAAAACTGGTGCCTTAACTTGATGGGCACTTTGGTTAAGAATGGAAATGTTTGTCCTCACTTGTTCAGTTTGTTCTGCTCCAACCTCTTTTAGCCCAGATTTACCAGGCTTTGGCTATGAACACGACCATGGGGCTCTTTTCCTACACAGATTGTCAATTATATCTGTGTAAAATATCTACTTTTAAAAATCCTTTTTGCATTAATATGGAAAATCTAAAAGTATTTTGCCTGGCCAAGGATCCTCAAATCTAAGTTCAGTATTCTCAAATTTTGCTCATCCCAGGCAAAAAGTTTCCTCATCTTTGCATCTGCTTTAACCTAATTCTGTGCAATAATATGATCTTTCTAGCCAAGTGTGTCTTCTCCAAGGATATTTATCTTATTTTCAGGCCATTTAAAGTGCATTTTCTCTCTCTGACAGAGAAAGAATGATTGAACTATAAAGTATATCCTCATTCTTCCTTTGTAACTTGCAAATTTGGCATCTAAACTGTGCCAAAAATGATTGCTTTTGGGGGCTTTGGTGAAGGATTCTGACTGTGATATAAAGAGGAAGGAATATAAGTAAAACAAATATTTATCACTCTGCAATTTGCATACCATGTTTAGCTCAGCTATGATTTAAACCAGCACATAAAACCCCAAAATTGGTCTTTGAACAGCAAAGTTGAGCTTAACTGCAGCAATGCTGTAAGCATTGTTAGGATATATTGGAACAAAAGAACTTAACAATCATTCTTGGTTTCTCTTTCAAATTTATTAACTTCTTGGTATATTTTTTGCATGAACTGTGATGGACTGAGCCATCCATTTCTATCTCCAAAGGGTTACAGTGACTACTTAGTGCTTAGTTCTGTGTTTATTTAGTTGCTTTTATCGTGCTTTGGATTCTCTGCTGCTAAATATCTTCACTTGAAGCCAGAATCCACATTTTCAGGTCTTCATCTAACCAACCTTTTGGGACAAAGTAAAGTTCCTGAAAGCTGAAGCCCAATATACTGCAGCAAAATTATGAATTGAACAGGGAAAGGAAATTGGAAGGAGCAACCGAAGGTATTTTACTCTTATGAATTAGTACACAAATACAGATTTATAGCCTGCATGTGTGTTTTGTTTTTGCTGATGGCTGTAACTAAGGACACCTGTAAGTCAGGGGAAAAGAGAGAATGAAAACTAAAGGGAGGGAAAACGTAATAATATGCAGCATTTCAGAGCTGATCTGGAGTCTGTTATGTGAGCCTTAAAAACTTGTTTTTCTTCTGGAAAACCTGTATCATTTAGCTATAGTGTGCCTTAGTGTAAAGTATGAAATATAACGATTTTTTAAAAGATTCTTACAGCATTTCCAAAGGAAATGTTGAGCTAAGTGTAGAATTTGTGGGATCAGTTAGCTTATAAATAATGATCCTTTATGCTGGCATTGGGAAATCCATGCTCCCACAGCTGGTTCAATAAAGCAATTAATATCAGTGAATGCTGAAGAAAGCAAATCTCCGTTCACTTTTGTCTGGATTAGTTAACATAAGAAAAATCCCATCCCTCTCCTGGAGTATTTAACCTTCTCCTAGGAAGACATGCTAATGAAAGGTAAATAAAATGTGCTGCTTGACATGTGTTTGCCATTCCTCCCCGTTCCTCGTGTCACACACTTTCCCTCTTACAAGACAATCCACATTTTTTTTCCTCTGGAAAACTTCACTGTGGCTATTTTGTTTCATGCATTCCTCTGTGCCAAACCTGTCTTGTCATTCTCCCTCGGCGCTCCTGCTGGTGTTTCTAGGCTATTCCTGCTCAGCTGAAAATCATTAAAGAGGGACTTCACCTCCAGAACTCACAGATAATGTGTCTCAAGCACACACAGAGCTGAAATCTGCCACACAGAGAATTCCTGATTCACTTGGCACTGCACTCAATCCAGGGGCAAGTGCTTCTCCTCACTCAGGGCATATTTCTGTAGCCCACGTAAAGTTGTCCATTGAAGGAGGAGGAAGGTCTGTCGAGGGAATGGGTGTGGTTTCACTGACCTCATCCCACAGCCACGAATTTGTGCGTTCAGGCTTTGGACATCAAAATTTTTGATAAAACAGAGTCATAAAACCGCCCTTAACTTTCCCTGCGTTTGGCTCCATTATCTGAGATTTCACACACAAGCAGTAAAAAATAAAGAAAGAGCTTAAAAGATTTTTATCTTGGAGCAGCCAAGAAGTGTAGTAATAAGGTAGAGGCTGAGAAGCATTGTTGGCATAAGAAATCCCCTCCTTCCCCTGGATTTATAACACACCCAGTTTAGTAAGAACTGGCGCTGCCGAGCATTTTCTGACAGTGTTGGGATAATATATTGCCAAAGGCAGAGTGGCCAAGTCTCACACCTGAGGAGTAAGACACACTTCATCCTGCCCATGGAGAAACCTAAATCAGACCTTAACGTTACTACAACACAATTACTCCTCTCCTAGGAGCTCCAACTGTTCAGGGTTGAGGTATAAAACTTGTGATTTCGGTATACTGGGAGAGTTTATTAACCCCTTAAGTATTTGTATGGCCTCTGCTTTTGGAGGGAGAGGCTTTTAAAGTTTACTAGATGCATTTCAAAGGGAAGTAATAGAGTGTGATGCCATGGGTGTGAGGCCAAAGCAGCTTTGCAATGGAGTTTAATTTTTTAAGAAGTAAATAAAGCGATATGTGGAGCTTTGGATTGCTTTTCCTGTCATCACTGTGTGTTCTGTGAGACCTCCCTCTTGCTTCAATAAGGAATTTTGTTTAATGAGGAAATAGATTTTCCACGTTTGGGAGATGCTGTGGAGGGCTGGGGTTGCTCTTTTGCTGAATCATTAATGTTGGGAAAGACCTTCAGGATCATCAAGTCTAAGCTGTGGCAGATCCCCACCTGAGCACTGAGTGCCACGTCCACTCATATTCCTTCAGCACCTCCAGAGATGGGGACTCCACATTTTCCATTTTCAATTCCTTTTTTCATATGTGAAACTCCGTATCTTGCCTCAGTCACTTCTCCTTTCTCTTTGCTGTTATTAATAAAACCCTCTGTTTTTATACAAAAAACCCCTATGCTAAAGATAAACAAATAGAAGGAAAATTTTGGGGTGAGACGTGGTAGTCTCACAAGAAAAGAACATGGAGTATGAACATCTAATGCTGCTACTTTTGCATGCTGCCTTTTTCTTCACATGTACTCTTCCTTTTTCGAGATCATATTTCACTCCACACATATTCCAGAATCTCTCTCTCTAGTTCTTATCATGACTTGAATAGTTCATTTCCATTCCATACTCTGTGTTGTGTTACTTTCCTCATGTACCCTGTTTGATACCTCCACTGAAAGCAGAAGAGAAAAAACAGAGACACCGAGTTCAAGCCTCATGTTCCATTTATTATTATGACTGTAGGAAGTTTAACGTGAAAAAGCAAATTTTATCGGGAGATAAGAAATAGAAACAGATATAATAAGGCAAGAATTAAATTGAAAAACTGATAACTGCTCTTGAAGTTTTGGGATATCATTCATGTGAAGACTCATGCAGCTGCTCTATAATTTTACTCTTTTATTTCTTTATAAAATTGGTGGGGTTTTTTGTTTGCTTGCTTTTTTGGTGTTTTTTGTTTTTTACAATATTAATATTGCAGATTAGGGAACACAAGATTAAAACCCCCACAATATTTACTTCTGATTTGGTCAAACCCAATAAAAATTTCAGTCTGTCAACATGAATAGGAATATTTCATTTCATATCAGTTGACAGTCATACATGCTAGCTTATAGTGATACTTTTACAGACTTGTAGCCAAAGTTCCTCAGCCTTCCCTTTTCTGGTAAAAGCTAAAGTTTGATGTTGGGTTATAACTTTTTATGATGATCAGCCCAGCAGAGTTATTTTAACATAGCATGGAGGTTCTGTTATTTTAGGGCAACTCAACGGTGTCTGACATGTTGGTCTACATCAAAAATCTGGCTCATGAAACTGCCATCAGATCCTCGGTGATTTCCTCCTGACGCCTCCAGGGAGAGGTTTAATGTGGCCTCTCCTTTCCTGCTGCACAGAGAATTAAACTTGTTCTTCCCTCATATGGACGTGGTGGGTCCTGTCTGGCATGGCCAGGTGGAGTTATCTTGGACAGGTAACTCCACGTGGTCTCTAAGAGCTCAGCTGAGGTCTCATTTAAGGACTGGCTGATTATTTACATCTTCTGACCCACATCTGACAGCACTGATGATTTAGGGCGTGCAAAAATGCTCCAAGTGTTGGAGAAACCTTGAGGTTCTCCTCTTGCAAATGGGGAGCAACCTCCTTAATGCTGCACAGGACAGTGAAGAGTACGAATATAGCTCAGTTTGCCAGTTCTTGATTTGGGACATGTCTCAAAAAAGATTCTTATTTGTTTTAGCCAGCAGGCATTTGTATTTCCAACCCTGCTGGAAATCAGGGAACAGGTTTGGCTGGAGTGCAGACAGAAACAAACACCATGTACCATTTTCTCCTTGCCCTGTGACAGCTCTGGTGAAAACTGCAGCTCCTGCCTTGTGGAATGAGTCTAATCTCAAGCAGAAAAGAACAAAAAAAACTTTTAAAATTGCCTAGTACAGTAATAAAAGTATCCTGCTCCACTGAACATTTTGAAAGATTCATTTATGCTGATTTCAAATAAAAATATGCCAGTAGAAGTAAAATAACCTCCTGCAGATAATACAGGTAGCCACAAACTTTGGCTGTCCTCTAATTCCCAAACACTTATCCCCACATACACTTCCTGTTCCCTGACTCTCGTCAGCTGGAAAAGTCATTATCCGAAGGGAGAGCTTTGCATCTGTCAGCTGGGAAAGTGATTACTTAAATTGATAGCAATAGCAGTTGTTTCAGTTTGAAATGGCCATTTCAAACATTCATTTTTCTTTTTCTTTTTTTTTATTTTGGGAGGGGGAGAAGGAACTTTTTATTATTATTTGGTCATTTTATTGTTGTTAACATCAAAGAATTAAACAACATGAACATCTCAGCTTGTTGCTGACACTCAGATGGGCAAAATTTGGAGATAAACTGACCCTGACAAAATAGATGGGAATGTCTTTTGAAGAGTGTTCTTTGGGTTTGAACAATCACTCTAATAACAGAAAGGGGTTTTTGGCTGTCCTTTCCTTCATGCCTCCTCTTTAAGTTGTCTCTTCTCCATCATTTTTTATTCTGACATATAGGTGGGAATCAAATACCATCCTGGGGACCCTCTTCTTGTCCTTTAAATACCTCAGAGTCAAAACGGGTAAGGATTGGGAGCGCCCTAATTAAGTAGAGTTGATTGCAAATTGATGTCTCCTTACAGGAATTGAAGCCACCTCCCCCTGCCCAAATAATCTTTTCAGTTCTGTGAATTGCCTTTAATTGCTAAAAAGGACATCATAAATATCTGGTTCTTCCAAAAGTTATTGCTCAAAGTCTCAAAGTTTTCTTTAAAAATGTAGGCCAGCTCCAAAATGCTCTAAAGTGTGACTTCACTGAATGCTCTTAACATCCATATTTAGTTCCCAAATAAGTAGCCTAATTTTCCATAACACTGTGCAATCAGTAAGTCTCATTGACCTCACTGAGTGTCTGCCTTCTCAGCAATTCCAAAAAAGAAAGCAATTTATTTAGAAGTCAAATATGCTCAGAGAGTATTCACTTGTTCATATTTTCTAAAGAATGTATTTTTTAAAAATGTATTGAACTTTTTCTGTTCATGTGTTCTTTGAGAGGCAGAGACAAGATGAATAATTTTTATGTGTTTATCTTCAGATACTTTTATATTATTTTATTCTAAAAGGATATTAATCTTTTATTAGATTTGAATAACATGAGAAAATTGAGATGTCTTGGGCTGTGTCAGAAATAAAAGAACAGTTGTCTCCTCTGTCCTGTTGTGGATTTGGCTTGGAAAATGCTTTATGTGGAAATTTCCACCCTCTTATTTCAAATGGTTTCAGAATTTTAATGATGGGGCAACCTGGTTTTGGACTCCAATGTTGTTGCACGTCTGATCCTTTGTGTTTTGTTATTCTGACTCTTATCTCCCATATTTTTATAACCTGAATAACTTGTTGTCAGTTCATTATTGAATGAACCATTTATTATCCCGAGACCTGCTATACAAACACAGTTAACAATCCTGTTATTTATCCTCTGAAATATCACAAACTGTTATGAGTATTTTATTAAACATGAGGCATCTCAATAAATCTCATGATGGATCTAATTCGTAACAAAAAACGAGCCGTGCAAAGTTCAGAATATATTCCTGTAATACTTTTTCCAGACAGGAGACCTGAATTTTAACTCCTCCTGGCAATCAGAGAGTGACAGAGTTATCTGGTATTTAAACTTGTGTGCTGGGGTCTTTTGTTTCACTAATACTCATCAAACTTCACACTTAATGAGTCCTCCCTCCCTCCTATATTTCTTATTAAAGATCTGTTTAAGGTATTTCTTTCCCATTAGAACCATGGTGAATTTTCATTAAAAAAAAATAAAGAAAAGCTTTCCAAAAGTGAACAGCTCAGGCTCAGAGCCAGCATTTGTGGAACTCATAAAAGATGATGGTGCAGACTGGAAGGTTGTCTGCCCTGATGCTCATTTTACATTTCCAGTGTCTTCTGTCTCCTTTCACACACCTCTCCAAGTTCCTGCTGTTCCACAAGGAAGAACATAAAACACCTTTAACATGCACTGAAGCAACCAGGACTTCCCTTCCATTTTTATTTTATGGCCTCTAGAAGGTTGTATACAATTCCCCACTAAATGCTAAGACATCTCTTTGGTTTTTCTCTGATTGTTTCTTTCTTACTGCAAGTATTTTTATGACAACAGGGGTGAGCAATTCTGATGTGCTACTGTAAATTTCCCTAATGAGGCTCCTCTTCTACAGCTTTATATTTTTCCCATGTTTCCCTCTCATCCAAAGCATTACAGAATGATACCAAGCCAGGACACTTAGGTTTGTTATATTTGTTATATTTGATTCGATCCTTGAGAGTTAAAGCTGGAAAATCCGGGGAACATGGAATGTGGAAATACACAGCATCATGAAATAACTGCTCACTTCACACCTAGGCTTTGCTGCAGAAACCAGTCTGTCAATCACTCCTGCATGTGCTGCTCATAATTCCAACTTTATGTTTGTTATTACTGTTTAAGTCGTAGTGCTGTGCCATGGAAGAATCGTTTTTGGACAAAGAGTTGGGGCTGCTGCAAGGAGCTCTTTTATAAAGGTGGCCTAGGGTGAAATTAAGTCAAACGAGACAGCATCACACTGGGATGGAAAAGGGAGCCGTGCTGCTGCCGAGGGAGGGGAGAGAGGACAGAGAAGGAGGAAGGAGCACAGGGGGCACAGGGAGGGAGGAGAGGCGAGGGGCAGGACAGGACACAAGCTGCTCACGAGCCTCAGACCAGCCCGGCCAGAGGGCGAGCGAGGAGTGGCAGTACTAAAAGGACAAGACCCAAAAGCTCCACTGGTTAGAGCCAAAGCAAGACCCCAAGACTCAAAAATCTCTGTATTTTGTGTCACAGTTACTTCTGTACCCCCTGGCCCCTCCCAAAACCTGCCTGCTGGCAGGGGAGCGTTGGCCCAGTCCGAGGCTGTGCCACAGCCCATGGGTGGATCCAAGAGGAGAAGCTCTCTGGAGGGCAGAGTGTCCTTGCTGTTCTCCTGCTGGCTGCTTCTTCCATGTGAGACATGAATGGCAAAACCTTCCCAGAGCCAGGTCTTTCTCCATCCTCTCCTTGGTGCCTCCTGCACGTGGCACATGTGCATCCCTCCCCTACATACATCTGACACATCAAATTTACCCCAGCCCACCTGGTGGGACAGGTGTGCCCCAACCCAACAGCTATTTAAACCCTCCTGTGCCCAGAAATGGGAACCCAGCTTTTAAAGCCTGCTTTCACCCAGAGGATGTCAATGGGTAAAGGAATGTTTGCCCCACAGGCAAACATTGCTCCCTAAAGCACCAGGAGGTACTTCAATGTCTCCGTGTCAGGAAGAGTTTATATTGCCTATTATAAGCAAATTGAATATTTGTGGCAAATTCAAAATCATATTGAAATGGGAAGAGCTTCAGGAAGAAGAGCAGAAAGATGCTGCAAGTGAGATAAAATTTCTTTGTGACTCTTCGAATATTGGTTATTGTGTCCACATGGTTTGGGTTGAATATTTTTTTGAGTTATCAGGTGATAGCAACAAGCATAAATATAATTTCCCAGCTTTTATTCTCTTTCTCCTTATGGTACCTGAATGTTGATTGTGTTCTATGCTTTAATGAAAATCCTTCCTTTCCTGGACTCTTTACTCTTCAAGTGTTAGAGGGTAAGTAGTTTTTCATATACCACAAGCAAAATTCCTTCATTTTACCACTTTAAATGTATTCTTGTATTCCTCAAATGTATTCTTTACCACTTTAAATGTATTATACATTCTGTATAATAATAATTATACTAATAAACTGAACAGTGATAGCTGTTCTGGGGCTGGACTGGAGATTAATTAAAAGGGCATCAGATACAACTACTTGGAATTGAAGGACAGAAATCAAACAGGCTTTCCCACCTCAACAGTTTTGACAAGTGGTAAAGTGCAAAAATGGGCAAAAAAAGTGTTTCTTTTTCATATACATCTATATTTCAAAAGTTAATAGTTTGCCTGTATAACTCAAACCCACATTTAATGCCTGTCCTCTGCGATTTGTGAGCCTCTGATGCAGTTCAGGATTGCAGACGTGCTCAGGGAAGGCACGGCCAGGAATTTGATGGACAGGGCACGGGAGGGTTGGCCAGTGCTGTGTGATTGCAGCACCTCCGTGCATCTTCTCATTAATAAGACTAAATTTAGTTGCCCAAACAAAAATCAGTCCTGACCACACAAGAAAACTACACGAGATTGTTCTTTCCATCAGTTCCCATACGAATTGCCCTGTGATCGGTGTGAGTTTGCAGAAGATAACTCCTGTTCCATGTGGCATCGCTGCTCTTGGCATCTCACCATGAAATGCAGCCCTGGACTCAGGCCAGATTAAACAGCTGAGTAGCTCTGCCTTTAGATCCAGAGGCACAGGAGAGCAGGAAAATAATTCTCCAATGTCAAAATCTATTTTCTTACTTTTAGCATTGGCTAACATTTTGTATATATATATATATACAAGCCCATATAATGAAACAGTTTGGTTTATGAGGCTACAAGGACATATGTGGGAAAGAAATACGATGCATTTTAAAAATTTGTATCAATGGAGATTATTCATACCTTATGTGGTGTTTGAAGTTAATATTTGTAATCTTTGCTGCTGTTGTGCTGTGCAAAACGAGCATTGGTGTTACCTAAAAGACACACCACCATGGGTCAGACATTGACTGACTCCCAGAATTTCTGATTTTGATCACCTCTAATTCTGCCACAAGAAGGCAGTGGGAGTTGAGAGTTTGTTCTGGGTTTTGGGGAGGTACTTTGAAACACTTCTTGCCTTGATGATTTGCAGTGTCATTGAGGGAGGTTCAAAAGATTAAGGGACTTGGTAAAGCAACCAGTGCAATGATTTGCCACCAAATTTTCCAAAACCTTCATTCTGCAGTGATTGTCACCCCACAGTAAGTACACTTTAAAAAAAAATTTCAAATTAGTTGAGAAGAAAATTGAGATTTTTATTGAATCAGCAGGCTGTAACTTCAGAAGTTTTCCACACTTGCCTTAGTTTCTGGTTTTCCTTTGGAGCAGCAGATATTGCTCAGGTGCAAGAAGGTTTCCATGGACCACGAACACACACAGAACTTTGGAGGTTATTTCCTACCTCATTTTCTGGGGTGAGCTGAAGCTCTATCCATGAGCTGCACCTGAACTCTCAGAAGGTCTGGGTTTCCCATGACTGGGAAAACTTGGTTACAGGAGCATCTGAACTAAATTCTCAATGACAAATCAAATGGAGAGAAATGTTGTCTGGTGTGCTAAAATAATACAGGCATCCAGTAATGCCTGATAAGCCATGCAATGCATTAAAAGCCTACTGAAAAAATCAAGATAGAAATAAAATAATTGGGATGTTCTCTTTCTTCCCCTGAAGATCATCAGTATACAGTAAGTCTCTTAAAGACCAGTGTTTAAATTATTAAGGCTGCCAGTTTAATGAAAAAGTAACAGCTCAATTCAATAATTCATGACAACAATTTGAGGCAAAGCACACAAAATATTTTTAGCATGTGTCTCAAGAACAGTTAGACACAGGATCAAAATATGGAATGTAACACACAGTATGTTCTTATCTGTTAGGTCTGGTAGAGGAAATAAACATTTTTTCCTGATGAGAAAATCAAAGTTTTGTGCCATTTCAGTGAAGTCAAGTTGACACCTGCAGAGAAGCAAGTCATGACATTTTAGCTGACTGGGTTTTCCACCCCCCTCTAGTTGTGGTTTATTTCTTCATTTTATTTACCCTGACAGACAAAAGAAAAATGTTGAGATGAAGATTTGGCATATTTTCTAATAATTCTTACTGTTTTTTTTTTTCTTTTTGTTATCCTTTCCCCTTTTTCTCCCCTTCATTAAATATGTAGCTCATACTTTCTGGGCTAGGGCAGTTCTACTGAGGAGGAAAACATTTGAACATATTAATGTTAAAATAATGTTAAAATGTCCCTCTTTTCTTGCTGCCCCCACCCCCCACCTCGGATTGCTCAAACATTGCTACATTTATCAAGATAATAAGCTTCAGATTTCATAATAGGAGATCTATTTTAATGTCATCCTGGCATAGACCTGCCTGACTGAGCCAGGAAGATCCTTAAAAAAATATGAATTTAGGATCAATAATATTTATAGCTCCATTTATAAAGCTGAAGTCAAAGGCATGGATAATGCAGAATTTATTAAGGGAAATTACGCTGGGGATTTTGTTTACTGGCCTCTAATCCTACCTCGACTTTTTTAGCATCTCATTTTGTCAGGAAAACATAAGTTGCAGGTGTTCATAAATGTAAACTGGCACATAAAGAAGCTCACAAATTATATCTGTTGTGACCTAATATTGCAGTATAGGGTACTCTTCAATGGTGTTTTTCCTGGCTGCATCTTATTTTTGTTAACTCTGGGTACCATTAAAGACTATGATAAAGTTATTGCAATGGAATTGAAACACATTTTATTACACCAATATAAGTTCCATTTACTGTGCAATATGACAGTGCTTAATAATTTTATATTACTAGCGTAATTATGACATCAAATTAGTAATTTTCACGAAGTACTTGCATTAGACACAGTGTCTTTTAATTCTCTGGGGCGCCTGAAAAGACACACTTTAGCAGGGAAAAAGCAGAAATGTAAAGGGAAGTACCTCATAACTCCACTGAGCAATTTCCTAAGGATATTTGTCTTCCACTGGGGTACAGGTATTATCAAGATGGTTTTTAGATTCCAATACACTGTTGATTAAGCCAAAAAGTTACTGAAGTCTAAAAATCACAATTAACATTTTGCTTTGATGATCATGTCAAAAGTTCCCAAAGCCACTGCCTCGTTATTCTGAGCAGCCTCTTAGTTTGATTAATTCTACAGGACTAGCAAGGCTGTTCCTGATGGATTGGGTGGTGGGAAGGATTAGAAACTCCAGTTCAGAGTCTGAAATTGGGAGCTAGTGGAGCTGCAGAACCCCTTTGGAAGCAGGAATTAATTTGTGTCCCATGGAAATGCAGTTCCCTCCAAGGTAGAGCACGGTGGACTTGGCAGTGCTGAGCCTCCCTGGTTTTGAGGCAAGAACTAAAGATTTGTATCCAAGTGATGCAACTGTGGAATCTTTGTGTTTTTTTTTTTTTTTTCCTCTCCTTGGAGTATTCGCATGGAATTAATTTTCTATTCAGGTGCTGAAAACTTTTGCAATGCAAATTCATCTGAGGGTTTGGCTTTTATCTGCAAAAATAAATGACAGAATGCGATGAAGGTTCACGAGCATCTTAATAAACCCTTAAGAGTCTGCCTTAAATACCAGTTTTCTATACTGGAAAGCTCATCAATATCTAGACAGCCATGCAAACAGCGAGGAGGCCAGTCCATTAATGAAATGTTAATGACTGAATTAGACCTGTAATAACAGAAGTAGAATGCACTGCTGTGAGTCCATTAACATCAGCAGACCCTGCTGGGAAACAAGTAAACACAACGTACAAAGGGAAAACTTGTGCTAATAAACAGTTTTTGTGCAGTAAAGGTGCTCAGAAGCTCGAGCTGTAAATCCCATTCATTGCTGCTCTAGTGGGGATTTTTTGGGAAAAGCTTATCCTGGCGACATACTGAACATACATGTCACAGTGACATTAAAAATTGTGCTCAACAGCAAGGTCCTTGCCTTGAAAATTAGCTGTAGGCTGATGCCATATATCCTGAATGGCATTCCTATGTGTTGTAAGAATAAGCAGTTCAATGGCAACTGCAGCTTCACCCTTGTCTTTGGGAAGAAATTTTTCCCTGTGAGGGTGCTGAGGCCCTGGCCCAGGCTGCCCAGAGAAGCTGCCCCATCCATCCCTGGAAGTTTTCCAGGCCGTGTTGGACAAGGCTTGGGACAACTTGGGATGTTGGAAGGTGTCACTGCCCATGGAATGAGATAGAACTGGATGATCTTTAATGTCCCTTCCAATGCAGCCATTCTTTCTGCAGCCAGTCCAGCTGGGTAGCAGGGCGCAATGGTTATCACCTGATAGATGGCTGACCCAAGTGAAATGGAGTTTATGGGCCTTCACTGAGGCCCTCACAGCCCTCACAGAAACTGCCACTGTTGGCACTAATTAGGAGCACTGTTAAAATTTTATCTTGTGCCTTAAAAGTTGATTGTGCTTTGCAGAAGGTTAACCCCAGCAAAGGGGATGGGAAACACAGCGCTGCCAGCGGCTTCGTGGGTGACCTTGTAACCCTCCATGTGAGAGTTCTTGCCTTGGGATATAGGAATTAATGACTTGACTTTTTAGAATGAGAGTTTCTTCTTTCCTCTTCCAAAATATGTAACTTTTGTTAGTTTGGTTTTTTTTTTTCATTTTTTTAAATAAAAGTGACATAAAAATAGTTGAGTTTTCTTCCGGTCTTGAAAACCTCAGCAATTTCTTTACACTGGGGCTGTAGAAGGAAAAACCAACATGTCTTATCTAAACTTCTTCCTTTTTGGCAAGATTCAGAAATTTATATGAAGCTAAATATCCTGTTCCTGCTCCTGGAAACCTCAGTGTATGTCCCAAGAGCTGCTTTTCTCCCACCTTGCTCTCACTTGTCTGCAGGGGCTGGATTTGTATTTTACTCTGTACTAATATGAGTGTTTTCCCTGATTTTGCCAAAGCCATTAGAAAGGATCCCCTATGGTATTTCCAGGGATGACTTACTGCACTGAGGACAGCTGGTTCTGCTGGTCAGATCCTGGAGGAAGATGGGGAATATCAGTTCCCAGATCCCAGGGACAGACTCCACGTGTCACCTTGGGTCAACCAACTGCACTCTGTGCTTTGGGTCTGTACCCCTAAATTCAGGGTAACTTCATTTCAGAACTGTCTGAAGGGTAAAACTATCAAAGAAAACAACACTGGAGGGCACATAAACCCTACAATTGAAATTACATACATTATTACCATGTCAGCACCATTCAAATTTAAATTTGGGCAACTCTCTAAGTGTCTGACTCCATGGTGGCCTTTTGGTTTATGGGCCTGTCTTTGTTTCCTAGGATAACACTGAAGGACTGTATAGAGAAAACTGATATAATTAGAAAGAGTGATCTGATTACGTGCATTGAAGAAATAAATACAATATCTGAATACTGAAAGAAATGGTAGAATTAAGTGTAAATGATATGAACCACTCACTACCCTTCCCTCTGCACAAAAGAACTGAGCTAAGCTGGACTTTTGAACCACCTTGCCAAATAAAATTAACAGCTTTTTCTTTTCAGAAAAAGCAAATTTTGATGTGACAATTCGAGCAAGCTGTACTTTGTGTAGTTGACTTGTCAGCAGAACAGTTTTTGCCATTTTTACTTGTGTCCTGAAGCATTTGTCATCTTTCTTGCAATGCAAGGTTTGCAAAGTTATTACTAACACAGGATGGTGCATGGGATGCTTTGGCTATGTGAACTGCCTGGGAAAAGTGAGAAACTCTCAAAACAAGCTTAAGTAATAATTTTTTGCTTTGTGATCCTCATCTGAGTCACACCGATTTCAAATTAGATGTGCTACAGCGGGAAGGGAAATAGCAACACAGATGTAAGGTAATGTAACAGGGTAAAAAGAATAATTAGGAAAAAGTTTGTAGTTAATAGAGATGAATTAATGATCTGTCTACATTTTCCTGTAGACATAATGAAAAACCTTCTCTTTAGAAGGGCTTGGGCCAGTTGTTGGGAGTGAGGACAGAGGTTTAAAAATTAGGTGGAAGGAGGGGAGGGGACATGAAAAGCAGAAGTTTTTGAAGTTGGTAGAGGTTGTTTGAGAAGCAAGATCTGGAATGGAACAAATACCAAGAGTCCTGAATGCAGTGTGGGAAAGGCAGAGGGAGATCAGCGCAACAGGGAGGCTGTGGTGAGGCTTCCTTGGCTTTTCAAGGGTGATCAGCTCAGTGGCTGCAGTTCCATCCAGAGTGTTGTAGACATTGGGGTGAAGGGGTGAGGGCAGCCATTGCAACCACAGCTGGAAACCTCTGGAACAATAAATTTTGTCTCTGGGAACAGACAGAAATGACTTTAGATGTGCACATGGGAGTTCAGGGCCTGGTGCC
Organism: Anthoscopus minutus; assembly: GCA_013399455.1. Classification (NCBI taxonomy): domain Eukaryota; kingdom Metazoa; phylum Chordata; class Aves; order Passeriformes; family Paridae; genus Anthoscopus; species Anthoscopus minutus. The sequence continues at coordinate 331,307 of VWYI01023242.1, read as the reverse complement.
CAGCAGCTCCTGGCTCCATTGAAGCATCTCACTCCATCTCTCACCTCTGAAGAGCTGCTTAATTTTCTAAATCCACCTGCAGCTGAGAGTTACTGACTGAATGTAAAGAATTGATTACAGCCTGTTTAGAATAAAATAGCATCAGGGTTTCCTTTCCTTTGTCCAGGAATTCCTTGACGCTGCTGGGAGCCTCCCTGGTAAACCAGCCTGCCCTGAAATCCCCACCGAGTGAACACAGTTGCTTTTTGCCCACTTTTCACAAACTTCAGAGGGTAGAATGATTTCAGCAGATGCATTTATTTCTCTGCTTTTGCAGCCTGGTGTCACACAGTGAGGTTTTCTGAGGTATTAACTATCACTTTAAATTCTTCTCGCTTTGAGCCATGCCATCCTGTATATAATTTGAACAGGTTTTTGTATAATTATTTCTCTCAATAATTACCATTATGCAATTTCTATAGCTGCCAGTTTTGTTTTTCTCTCCTGCCAGAGAACAGCAGAAATGTATTACATGTTAGTGTAACTTGCGATTTTGGATTCATGTTTAAAATGCATGGAATATTTTTCATCTTCTGTTTGAAGCGATACCTCATCTGGGATCATATCTCACAGTGTAAGTTTACACTGACTAAATGGATGCCTTCTACTGCAAAGGGGTATAATCCACAATGAAAAAGAAAAGGATGCAAAAAATAAATCTAAATTTTTAAGGCATTGAGGGGCCAGTGAATATTAATGGCTACAGGTAGTGACCTGGCACATCTGGACAGTCATGCAGAGAGGTTTGTGTATGGTCTCCTTCTCCCTCTTAAATAAATTTGATTTGGCCATCATTACAGATCTTTGTTGTCTTTTGATGAGGACTCTAGGAAATTGGTTTGCTGGCATGCGTGGTGCACTGGCAGAGAGAGCAAACTGGAATTTGCAGGCACAAGTGCTCCTAGTGGATATCTAATTCCAGAAGTTTTGCTCTCCAGAAGAAAGGTCCTTAGCTTTGAGATTTCTGTGTGCACTTGGTTTTACCCCCAGGGCAGGTGGGAATAGGTACATTAGGATGGAGGAAAGGGGTGGCAGACTTGTAAAGTTTGGGAGGAGATAATTTTTGGTACCTAATCCACCGGTAAAAAGCCAATGCTCCGTTGGGTACACAGAAGACAGGAGGGCAACCCCTGTAAGGAACAGTGAAATAACAAAATGATGGCTCATTGTTCTAAATGAATCTGTGATGCTTTTTGAAAACTGATTTATGGCTATCTCCTGATAAGGGTAATTAGAGACAAAACAGTTTAATCTCATGAGTCATGCTGAAATTTCCTTTCAGTGACACTTAAAATTGGAATGCAAAACAAGAGAAAGGAAAAAAACCCCAAAACTGGAATATGTAGGTAGGAACATTTTAAAGAGATTGGGATGAGGATTGCATAAGGACAAACAATTGATAATTGTGGGTAGCACAGGGTGATTGGAGGAGAGCAGTCAGGTCCTCTGTGTCCATTTTGTACGTCAGGCATGTGGGAACTTGGGCACCAAACCCTTCTTTGCCTTTTAGTTCTTCAAGTCAGCAAAGAGGCTGAGTGTGCAGATGCATTTGATTACTGATGGTCATTATAACATGAGCAGCGCTGTGATTTATTGGGATGGTTGGTAACTGGGATTCCAAGAAAAGGTAATTGTTTCAGAATTATCCCCACAATTAATTTCACATGTGTGAAGTCCATTAACTGCAACTCCAGGCCGTGGGATCCATGTAAATGTTCACAGCAAGAGCTGAGGTTTGGCCTCCGGATTTTGGGGGAAACTGAGTGTGGATTGGGTTTTTTTCCGGCTCTTTCTGACAGGAAGTTCAAAACCATGACTGATTATTCCATTCTTCTGAAATTCCAGTGTGCATCAGTGGATGGAAATGTTGATGAAATGGAAACATCAGTGATGCAAAGATGCTTGGGCTGTGCCAAAAGTAGCTTTTGAACACGGTGGGACACGTTTTAACACATTATCATCAGTGGTCCTTTGTCATCCTTGTGTTTTAATGCTGCTCGTGCTGTTGCTTGACAGTAGAACAGGGATAAGATGTCAGCCTATTGTATGAAATCTGTATTAGCAGAAGTGCTGCCTGTGCTGTACCATGAAATGCTCACAAACATCATGCACCAAAACCCCAGAAGTTTTCACCCTCAGCAAACACAAATATATGTTACGACTCGTGATATGATGAATTTTGAGCAGAATTAATCCTTACTCAATCATTCAGCAATGAGAAATATTGAGTTGTTTTTCTTAAGGATTAGGAAAATTCTTTTGGAAGGAGACAAACATTTGTCCCTGCTGGAAGCTCCTTCAGCTGTAATGCATCATTGTGCCTGACCAGCCCTGGAAACCCTGGAAAGACAAAATATGTACAAGCTGGTTGTTAAGCATATGTGATATGTTTTGCCTCGTCACCTGGCAACGAAAAGGTTTTTCTAAACAAATTTCACACATTGCCAAAATTCCAACTTTTTGAAACACGTAAGCTGCTTGTATTTTTATTTATTTATTTCCCCTTTGTCAAACGCAGCCCAAGGTACATCTCTCCGAGAAGAGCAAATGTTAGCATTTCTTCTAGGGAAGGAAATAACTTTTGTAAATTTAATCTACTCAGCTTTACATACTTCACGTAACAGCATTGGGACTTTATGAAAAGATAGAAAATACACTGTTTGTGGAATGATTCATAGTCTGTCCTACAAGTGTTTTAAAATTAACAAACAAATCGACACCGAGAAACCTTTGATCGACCTAAATTCAGCAAATGAGCTTAAAATTAAAAGAAACAAGCCTGGCTCACTACAAAGTTTAAATAATAAATAAATAATAGAAGCTATGAGGAAAGTGAAGGGCCTCGAGGGGAAGATTGAATGGTGAGTAGCTGAGGTCATTGGTCTGTTCACCTGGAGGAGGCTGAGGGAAGGCCTGTCCCAGTCTTCAGCTTCCTCAGGAGGCGAAGAGGAAGAGCAGGCATTGATCTCTTTTCTCTGGTGACCAGTGCCAGCATCTGAGGGAACGCCTGGAGCTGTGCCAGGGAGTGTTCAGGGTGGATATCAGGGAAAGGTTCTTTCCCCAGAGGGTGCTGGTACTGCCCAGGCTCCCCAGGGAATGGGCACATTCCCAAAGCTGCCAGAGTTCCAGCAGAATTTGGACAATGCTCCCAGGAATGTACAGGGTGGAGTTTTGGGGTCTCTGTGTGGGGACAGGTTGAACTTGATGATTCTTGTGGGTCCCTTACAACTCAGGATATTCCATGATTCATAATTTCTGTATCCATATATTGTTTTGAAGGAATATGAAGACAAGAAAAAGGTAATAATTGTTTGAGTGGCAGAACATTTAGCCTAGAAATCACATCACTGGCTGGCAGAGCTCCAAGTGTTTAAGTTGGAGGGTGAGAAAACCCACTGAGATGGCATTTCTTAAGTTTGAATGAAAGCTTTTAAGGACAATACTTCAGATTTCAGTGGAAAAGGTGCATTGCTGCACTCGGGCAGGCTTTAATAACCTCATACATTCGGGTGTCTCCTTAATCAGCCAGTTGTTTTCTATGGGTCTGCTGCTGGTTATCAATGTGTTTCTCTTCTGCCATCTTCCTCCCCTGCTCGTGGCAGGGTCAGTGCAGATCCAAGCCAGTACTGATGGGATTCCAGCCCATTTCCACGCTGGGATTTGGGTGCACAATGGGCTGTGACACCTCTGAGTGAGGGGAGGCAACTCCTTGTAAATGACAGCGCTCCGGTAACGACACGCGGAGTTTGGGAGTCAGCGCTGCTGAGGAGATCTCTGAGCTGGGAGGTAGAAAGGTGATGCCCAGGAAATAAAGAGGGATGATTTCCATGTGGTTCACACAGGGTTTCACCAGTTCCATGCCACCACTACTGGCACCAGCACGACAAATCTGATGGGTTGTCACTGGATGGACGCTCCACCATGCAGCCACAAGCACTGTCGGCATTGTGCTGCCAGGAAAAGCGTCGAGATTTTTAATTACCTTAATGGTGAACTAAAAAGTGCCTGTGTTTCTAGTGCCATGAAGAGTGCAGGAAAGGGCTGTAAAATGCTAAAACAATGGCAGGCTCCTCGCTGAAGGATGCAGCACGTTGTAATAACGCGGCGCGTTTCAAAAAGATCTGTATTTTTTCAAAGACAAACATCAAACAGAAGGAAAAAGGTTATGTCACCTTCACCCTCACAGTACTGTCATTTATATGCTATCAGCTCATTAAATTCACATTAAGATACTCCATGGGACTTTAGGAGCTATTAGTGCACCTAAAATGGCATAACAAAATCTCAGTTCACTTTAAGAGAGATGGCATTGCGACATTTTGTATTTCATCACTGAATTATTATAGTCTCAGATGCATTCTGCTGTGATGGTAATGGAAGGAGGAATACTGGAGAGGAAAGCTGTCCATTTGTTTATCCCCAGGGAGAGAAAAAAGAAAGTTTGATAAAAAACTAGAGTGAAAGTAAAGCATTAACAATTTAACCCCTGTAGCAATGCTAAAGAGCACGAAGCATTTTTATATTAAACTTCTCAGGATGTTTAAAATAAAGAAAGAAGGAAAATTTTGTATGTAGGGAGTTGCTCCAGGCAATGGAAGGTGCAGCAAATGTACTGCATGAATGCAGACATCTGAGTCTTTTATAGGTGAAGTCTCTCGTGACAGCCATGAAATACCTTCCTTTGTATACATTCCCATGATAAAAATGATTATTGTGGTGAAAGCTGATGTCCTTGTTAGTTTGCTGTGCCTTTTCCTCCCTTTGTTTTCATCAGAAAACAAGAGTGCTCTTCTAGGTAAATCTGCAGCCTTGTGTTTAAAAACCCACGTGGAATAATTCCCAGGCATCAGGCTCAGAAGGAATAAGAAAAAGTGAAGCCAAAGTTATCATTAAAGAGTTAATATATATATTTATACAGAAATACTAAAGGAACACTACACTGCTTGATAAATAATAATTAATAAAGGATATCTGAATTAATGAATATATGTTTATGTTTTGGATCTAGACAATAGCTTGATCTGAGGATGCTTTTTCTACACAGTAATAACAGTTGTACATGAAATACATCAATAATGCAGATTGAAGGATAGAGAATAAATTAAATTCAGTTTTTGGGGCAAAGGTAATTTTCTTATAAGTGTGTGAATAGTCAAAAAAATCAGAGGTGAGATGAAGACTGTTCAGGCACTTTATGCAATATATTTTTCTTAATACCTGTTTAGAATTATTTAGAAAACACAATAGTTCCTTAGAAGTGATTCCTTCCCTCTCTAGTAAAAAAAATTTCCATGAGCTCAGCCTCACATGGAATAAAAGGCATCAGAAGGGGAGGAAAATTTGAGAGTCTAAAGCATTGTAGAGCCTCCAATTGTGCACATTCACTGGGAGCGAAAGTCATCCCTGTGTGAGAGTCAGGACCAGCCCAACTTAAAACTTTCAAAATCCCTTTTAGCTGCAAGGACCCGATACAGGGCACTTTGGTGGAGCAGAAGTGAATCTCGAGGGAGCTCAAAGACTTTGGGAGAGCATTGCAATAGAAAGCTCAAGGTTTTGAGAACAGAGGAAAGCAGAAAGGGAATAATTGCTGCACACTGAGCACCTGCTAAATTTAATGTTTGACTACATTTAAGCGTAATCTCTCGAGCGCAGCAATTCTGCTTAGGCAGTTCACCTGCTGGAAAGCACGAGAGCCTCCAGTTTTATCATCATCAGGAAATGCCTCGAGAGGTGACTCTGAAGGCTGAAACCCAACTGTGGAGGGAGTTTTCTGCCAGGCAGAAAAAATGTCTTGCATTTAAACTCTTGGGTTTTACCAGGAGTTGTTGGTTTGCCCTTCCCTGGAATAAAGGGATGCCAAGGGTAAGGGATCCTGATGGTGTTGGATGCTGACCTGAGCGCTGGGAATCTTGGGAAGCAGCACCATTTGTTCCTGTTAATATCTGCCAGGAAACATAGAGGAATTAATATTGTCCAGTCTGGTGCAAGATTTTTAAAGGTCTGATGAAGATTTACAGTCTGTTATTGCTGAAGAGCTTTAAATTTTAACCTCTCTACAGGTTAAACTGTACAGTGGTACAGTTGAAGCCATTAGGAGTTGGTGCACAAAAACAGGGGAACTTAAATGTTTAGGATGATGTGAGGCAAAATCAGGAGTAGTTGTGCAGTTTTGAAAGGGAAACTGTGGGACAGCCTGAGGGAAGATGTCAAACCCAAGGAATGCAAGGTGACTAATAGATCAATTTGGTGAAGGTGGCTGAAACTGTCTGTGTTTTAAGTGCTCTGTTCTAGCCTAAAAATGAAAATTAACTTGAATAGTTGGAGAAAAAAAATAACCATATTTAGATTTATTTGTATATTTATTTCCAAAAGAAAAGAGTCAATGTGTGCAGAGAACACAAGACTAAACTTTTTTTGGTACTTGCCATATTACCAGCGACATATTCAGAGATGCATATTTAGAAGTCAATTTTGTTTTTTCCAAGGGAAATCTCTGTGGTCAGGAACAGAAATTCAAGCCTGGAGGTTGTGGCCAATTTAATCCAAACACTGCAGGAGCAGTTGTACCAAGCTCACAAATTTTAAGCTCTAAGTCATATTTTGTGGCCTCTTTGTCATGGATTATGGGCATTCACTGGCTGAATCCATGAAAACTTGACCATCTATGTAGGAATATAGTTTCATAACCCATTACACCATTTATCTATTTTTTTAAGCTAAATTTAGATTATATATTGATCTAGATTTTGTTTACATGTATTTATTTAGATAGAAGAAGTTCTTACTGTTCCTCAGCGGCCATGTGGTTGTGTAGAAGTTACTCTTGCTATCAATGGATGAATTGAAGCTTAACTTCATGTGCTGGCTCAGATGGAGGATTGCTTCTGATCCACACAGCTTTAAATCCAGAAAATAATTTCTTCCTAGAAGTTTGTATCTTGGCAGGGAATATCCTGCAGCAAAGGAGCTCCAGCACAGCAAATTCAGAGCAGAAAAGCCTCCAGTGCTGTTGAGAAGACTGGGAGAAATCTTTGTTGTGTTTTTTTCCCAAACCAAGCATAGCAGTCAGGTTACTGAGAATCACATTTTGTCCTAAATTTATCAGAGTTGACTAAAACTGTCCCTTTCAAAGGAAATGCCAAGGGCAGATGGAGCCAGTCCTTCTCCAGGCTAAAAGCACAGGCTGGGCACAGTGGATGAGGATATAGGAGACAGTTGCTTCCATCCTGTCATCTTTCAAAAACCCAGTGTGAGCCTTTTATATTCTGTGTTACAGCTGAAACTACCAAATAGAAATAAAATAAACCTAGAGATCCTAACCCTAAACCTGAGAGGCTGATTTTACACCAAGAGTTCCAGTGATTGTGATATTTAATAACATTCAGGGGTATCTAATTTGCAATCTTTTCATCAGGTCCAAATAATTTATGTTATTTTTTTGCTATTATAAAGTAACTTTTATTTCATATCTCTCTTGGCCACCCAGGCCCCGTTAAATGTCCTGCACTGTGTCTTACTGATCTTTAAAATTTATTTTGTAAGGTGAAGCACAGTCAATCCTCTATTCTTGTATAACCACCTAAGCCAAAAATCCCGTTCAGTTAGTAAAGAGCTTAATTTTGCACCTTAGTTTTTTGTCACACCTCATGACACTGAGTAGATAATCATTACTGCCACTAATGGCCCTGTTAATCCTTTCACAGGTATTCACTGAAACTGCTGGAAGTAAATATTGCTTTGGCTGATCTAGGGCTCAGTATCTGGGTATTATGTGGTGTGTCAGGAAAATAACTGTGGGATGCTCCTGCTGTAAATTGTTCTTCCAGACCTGCACAGCTCCCTGACATCGCCAGTGGGGTTCAGCAGGAACCAAATTTAGCTCTGAAAAGCTAAAGTTAAACCAACTAGAAGTTAAACCAGGACCTGCCTGGGTTTATTTGCAGAATCCACCTTGCTATCCCATTCCCACAATGTTTTAATTTCCTCAGCCACCAGTTGGAGAGGACTGGGAGTAGAATAAATTGAGCTGAATAAATTAATGCTTTTTTAAAAGAATCACAGAAGCGCAGAAATGGCCTCAATAAGAAAGAACCAGAGAGATCACCTCTTTCCAAGCCCTCTGCCCTGCCCAGGGACGCCTCCCACTATCCCAGGTTGCTCCAAGCCCCATCCAGCCTTGCCTTGGACACTTCCAGGGATCCAGGGGCAGTCACAGCTGCTCTGGCCTGTGCCAAGGCCTCTCCATCCTCATAGGGAAGCATTTTTCCTAACATCTAACCTAATACCCAATCTGCTGTTGGTGTGAAGCCATTCCCCCTTTCCTGTCACTCCAGCCCCGTGTAAATTGTCTCTCCCCACCTTTCTTGCAGCTCCCTTCAGGCCCTGCAAGGCCACACTGAGCTCAGCCCAAAGCTTCTCCTGTCCAGGCTGAACAATCCCAGCTCTGCCAGCCTTTCCTGCCAGCACAGCTGCTCCATCCCTCTGCTCATCCTTGATTTCCCTCTCTGGATTCTCTCCAGCAGCTCCAGGTCCTCCCGGGGCTGGGCCAGCTCTGCAGGTGGGGTCTCACCTGAGCAGGGCAGAGGGGCAGAATTCCCCCTTCCCTGCTGCCCTGGCTCTGGGATGAGCCCAGGGCTGTGGGCTGGGATTCTCCTGTCCAGCTGGGCCCCAGGGTCCCAGCAATGTTGTTCTGAGCACCCACGATGCTGTTTTTGGCACTGGCACTCCTTCAGCGTGCAGGAGAGATCCTGACCTGCCTGCCTCTTGTGGCTGCACACAAGGTTTTGTACCAATAACAAAATTATTTGTGTTATCTCAGTCAATTAAGGAGTGTATCTAGCAATAATGAGGTGAAGCCCGGAGCTGTAAGGTGTGGTACGTGCTTTAACAAGACAAATAAATCATAGGGATGGAAGATTTGTCCTGGCCTGAATGATGAATAGCAACTTTAGTTAAATATGTAAGCAGTAATATTACGTGAAATGTAGAGCAAAATTAAAAAATTGAACCCCATCTTCAGAGTGAACCTCAAGTATGCTTGTTAAATCAGAAAGGGAAAAAAATAGAGATTCGTGGGGCTTTTTTTTTCTGGGGGAAAAATAAATATAAAAGGTCACAGCATGTCTCTAACTCATGTGGACATGGCTGGAGGGAAATGCTGTGTGCAGAGTTCTCCCACGGACTGCAGGCTGCAGTTCAAGGCAGTAATTGTAAGCGATCAGTGCCCTGCTTCTGCCCTGTGCACTTGTCTGAGGAAGAAGATCCTGGATGTTGGGATTCCTGGGGGAAAATCACTGCCATTGGTGCTGAGATGCAACTCTGGATTGTGGCCAAATCCCCAACTGGACCCAGCACCACCACAGCAGGAAAAGTTCTGTGACATTTTCTGGTGTTTGATAATGGCACATTAACATCTTTAGCTGTGGTTGGCTCTTGCTTGAGGTTTGGCTGTGGGAATGAGTTACTGTGGCTTGACAAATGAACAGGCATCAGCTGAGCCCCAGAAACCAGTTTGGTGCACCCTGAAAGAGAGAGAGAAAGAAAGAAAGAAAGAAAGAAAGAGAGAAAGAGAGAAAGAGAGAAAGAGAGAAAGAGAGAAAGAAAGAGCGAGAGACAGAGAG
>VWYI01023242.1:127600-321286 GCA_013399455.1 Anthoscopus minutus | reverse complement strand
AAAGAAAGAAAGAAAGAAAGAAAGAAAGAAAGAAAGAAAGAAAGAAAGAAAGAGAGAAAGAAAATCTACTCTCACTTGGTTTGTCCCTTTTTTTGAGGCGGCCCCAGAACATGTAAACGAGGAAGAGCAGATAGGAGTTTTGCAGTCTGTGGTAACATTTTTGCCTCAGTTCTTGGTCTGTAAATTTTCTTGTGCTCCAGCTGCCTTAAAATCCTAAATAAAGCCAAAGTCAGGTTAGTGTGGATGTCTGCAGGTCCCTGCCTTTGGTGGGAATGATGAGGGATGTGCCATCAGCTGGGCTGGTGTAAGGTAATGAACGAAAATCAAGTAGGCAACGTTAATGCCAGCCCTTGAGTTCATTATCTCCACAAAATCAGAGTGTTTGTCAGCTTTCAGACAGATCCACATGAAGTTCTTAGTTCCTTTTGGGATTTTACATCTTCTGTGACACAGGGTCTCATGTCAGAGGAAGGGCGGTGGGGGCAGAAGTGAAGATATTTGTTTGGAGTGATTAATTTCTGAGTGTGGATTTCTCCAACATTTTCCTTCTTTCTGAAGAAGCAGTGTGTGATGTGACACGCGTGTGACAATGCACTCAGACACGCTGAGTGGGACAGAAAAAGCAGATTTTGGGGATGACTTCAGCTTTGTGTGTCTCACTTTGTTATGAAGTATTATAAATAGCCCAACCTCAACCTGACACCCTACAGGAAATACTTATTCTAGCACCGAAATTGCCAAATACACCAATTTTTGTACTAATTATGGACAGCATTGCTCTGGGAAGTGTAGAAGAAACATGGTAGTACATATTTGCATGCTGTGGGGGAGAGAGAGAGTGTTCAATTTTAAAATGCCTTTTAAAAGAGTGAACTGGTAAAAATGCAACTTTGCTTTTATGTTGTTTTCTGTGGAATCTCCTTCATCTCTCTTGGAAAGTCTCAGCACCTCGTAGTGCAAGGATCTTCTCTTGCAGACCATCGTGTGGGTTTTCCTAATAATTACTGACAGCCCACTTGGCACACAGAGGTTCAGGGTGTCAGGGGGCCTAAAATCTTTCCTTCTAACCTAAATTCTTGGCTGCAGCATAAAGGCATCTGGAGGGTGAATGCTGTGACAGTCTGTGATTAGACAAGAGAATGAAATTTACTTAAACTCTGCCCCTCTAAGCATGGGCTGCAGAGCCATAGGTGGAAGAGCACTTGGACTAAAATCTTGTGTTAAAACAAGTTGCAGGTAGCAGAAAACTAAATCCAAGTTTAGCTTAAAATCCATAACAGCAGTAAAAACGATGATTACAAATCCACATAATAAAAGAGATAGAGTGGAATCAAATAAAATATGTTATAAAATCATATAAATCAAGAGTTGACCAGGGTGGCCATGGGTCCAACAGTGGTTTCAGCTCATGCTGGTTGCATTCACTACTTGATCAGATATCACATTTACTTGTCCTTGACAAAACCCACCCTGGTCCATGTTTACTTGTGTGAACATTTATTAAGCCATAAAAATCCAAAAACCTGCTGTCCTTAACTCAATCCTGATTGCCAGGAGGGAATTGAAGTCACAGGGATGAGATGTGGCCCTGGGATGCTTTGGAAATATTGTTTTCTCAGGATGCTTGTTGGTAGAGTGTTGTGAAAAAATGGCTTGGGAAGTATTAACCAAACCTGCATGTGCAGGAAAACACTGTATTTGTTGGGGTTTAAATTGCAGGTATACATATTAATTATATTTCTTTTAAAATAATGAAACATTTCAGTATCTGACACAGATGTGTATGATCTGCTTTTAACTTAAATCTGGTCCGAGCACAAATTAGTGGCCCAGCCAAGATAAAGTGATATTTAAAGCTGGACAAGAGTCCTACACACTCCACCATCTACTCTTATAACTATCTCCATAAAATTATATCTAAATCTGATAGTGGTTAATTGAGGGATGTGGACAGTCCTACTCACTGCCTGAAATGCTGACCTGGCACTGAGGTGACAGTGTCTAACCCCTGTCAGGGGGGAGGATTTCAGGGAAGTCAGGTCACCCTGGCTGTGTCTCATTTAACCCATAAAATAGAGAAAATTAACTACGTTTGTGTCCTCTAGAAAGTCTTGGGATTTTCTGCTGAGCAAGATATCCCTGTTTTAAAGGAAATCAGCCAGATTTATAACTCTGCTTTGTAGCAGAGGAAAATATGTAACAAAAAAAAAAGAAAATTCAGTGTAGAACATCGATAATTACTCTAAAAAATTCTTTTTATTGTTGTTTTGACTCACAAAGAACAAGCAGGAACATTTCAGAGTTTCACAGGGGCTGCCTGCTATTCCTGATTTAGTTATATCGCAGACTTCCCTCCGAGTCCTTAAATCAAGCTCCACACCAGACAAAACTTGCTGTCTGCTCTCCCTGCCCGACAATATTTGCTTGATGAGAACTTCAACTCTCACTGCTGATGAGAGAAACTGTTCCTGAGCTCATCTGTCGGTGCAAGAACTGCCTCGAGAGCATCCAGCAGCTCTGCAAGGTCTGAAATGAATCTGTCAGTGCACTGACCTTGCCTTTGCCCTTATTCCAAGTATATGCATTGCTAGATATCAACAATCTAAACAGAGCTAAAACCCTAAGCAACCAAAACATAAACAATCAAAACAACAAATGCATTTGTTGCATTAGCTGACAGCACCCATAATGTCACTGGACAAATATGTAAATACTGACCTAAATCCCTTTGCTGGAGACTTTTGTGCTCACTTTAAATGTTGGAACAGACAGCAGCTCCAGCATGGATAGCCCTGGGTCTGACCAGGAGCCTCGGTGCCCACATGGGTGCAGAGCCCTTCTGCTCCTCCTCAGACTCCAGAGGACTTCAGGGAGCTGTGATGGAAAGAGGATTTCGTTCTTGTGAATTTGGTGCTGCTCATTAGCATTCAATTAATTAAAACCAAACTTCTAATATCTTTTGGCTGGGTTCGAAAAAATAGACATCTGAATGTGCAGAAAACTGGAGTGCTGACCCAATCCATCAATTAGTTGGACAATAATTGCATTTTTTCCCACTGACTTCAGAGACTGTGGATCAAACTAAGTGTGGCAGTCTGGGTGGAATCCTATTTTTTGCTGCTGGAGCCTAAAGACTTTCCTAGGTGTTCCCTGAAGTAGGGTGACAAACATTAATGTTCCTTTCCACCAGGTGCAATGGAAGCAGGATAACAATGCCCTGGTGGTGCCTGAGCAGGGCATTCCAGCCTCTCCAGCCTCCAGGGACCACGCTCAGGTTCTGCAGCACCACAGAAATTGATGCCAATTGATTGAGTGGTTCCCGTTTTTTAGCCCTTTGGCTGAGCAGGGGGTGCTCAGTTTTCCCAGCACTGCCTCTTCCCCAAAGAGCAGGAGAGGCTGATGATGTGGGTCAAGAAAGGCTGGATAGATTTTTCAAATTTTTAATCATCCAAGGAATGGTTTTTGGCAGTAATTGTGAAAATGTCTGCGCTGTACAGTTAGTGGGGACACAAATTTGAGCGACAGTACTGCCCAGGCCAGTGTATAATTGTCTGTGTCTAGATAAATGGAAAATAAAAGTAACCAGTTCATCAAAGTCATTAAGTGCTCAAGCAAACCTGTCTTTACACTGCAATTGCTTTCATAAAACTTAAAATAGTTTAAAAAAGTTTCTTACCCCTCGGATAATGGATGTTTTTTTGGTGGGGTTTAGTCAACTGCCGATGCTAATAACCCTTAATTGCTCTTTAACTTATTTAACTTATTTAACTCTTCCTCACCAAGGTGGTGTTCACCTGGAGGTAGGCAGAGTTTCCTGACTTCTGCAGGTCTGTGATCTGCTCTATGCACAATATTAAGTATTTGTGGTGTTTCCAAGTGCTTAACTCAGACTGATTTCAGCAGGAGCCAGGCAGCTCGCTGCCTTCTGGGATCCGTGATGCAATTTGCTATGTATAAAACAGCCATAATGCCATTTACCTGCCTCAGTGAAATTTTATGAGGATAAAACTAAAGCTGGAATTGCCCTTAAGCGTGTTTCTGACAGCACACTTTTCAACAGCTTTTTTGGGGAAACGTTTTCAGGTGCTGTGCTGTGAAGAGATGTGGAGGGAAAGAATTTATTATGAAGGAAAAAAAAAAAGGATTGCTTAAACACACATTTTCCCCCACTGAAATGATAGGTACTTAATAAAAAACCAGCAAAAAGCCTGAGAAAACAAATAATATTTGAAACTTTGAATATTTGGTTTCTCATATAATTAGGGAAGTTCAGCAAGTGGCTGTTTCTCTATAATACTGAAAGTAACATTTTTAATAGAAAGTTCTGTTATCTCCTCTTGTGTAATTTCTTCTAAAATACTAAATAACCAAGGAAATTTTTCATTTGTAATGCAATTTAATTCTGGATTTTATTTTTGATTATGGTCGAGGTTAACTTTGATGTTTTCAAAATGAATTTCAAAGGCCATTTATTCAGCAAATTTTGAAGGCAAAAACAGACTGAAACTTTTATCCCAGTTGGTAAGCAGCTATCCCCTAGTTTTATTCAAGTTTTCACATAAAAATGCCAGCCGGGAATAAAACTGACAAATATATTCAATCAAAGATGGAATATTTTTTCCTCTTAAGTTGCAAATGGCTTCATTAAAATAAAAGCACCACCTTAGGGATTGCATAAAGCAGAATATTGGTACCTAAATGGTATTTATGACTCGGCTAAATGTAAAGTGAATTAAAATTTAAAGGATTATAGTCAGGTAGGCCAGAGAGGAATGTCCATTAAGGAGATGAAAGAATTTGCTGTCCCCAGCGACAGGCACACGTTGAGCTGGTGGTCAGACACCTCCACACTTAGTGGCACTGGAAATGGAAATATCATGGGTGAACCCTGAGGTACTTGGGGGGTGTTTACTTCAGTCAGAGAAAACAAAATCCTCCTGCAAACACTCCAGTTTCTGCTTAATTTTATGTACATTTTGTGTGCATGAGATATTATATACATTTTGTGTGCATGAGGTTTATGTGAGTGCATGTAGAAGTTTATCTATACATGAAATGTGTCTCATATTTTATATAGAAATTCATTATTGAAACATATTATCTATTATATCTATTATGTATGTATTTTAAATCTAGATGCTCATAATATATATTGTATGTAATAGAGAGTTATCTATATCATATATATATATATCACATCAAATTATATACAGGCATGTATTATATTTAGATACAAAGTATTACTAGCAGGAAACTGCAAATCAAAAAGAAAAAACACAGTTAATGATTTAAATTTTAACCTATTTCAGGTTAAATTCATTAAAATAACTTTGTTTACATGCATCCTCTTGTTTTACACATACCATGACAAACTCGGCTGCTTCCACCTCTTAGTAAAAAATCCAAACTGTTTTAAAGGATTCATCAGAGGGACAAGGATTTTGAAGGATTGCAGGGGGATAAGGAGA
This sequence comes from Anthoscopus minutus, assembly GCA_013399455.1. Lineage (NCBI taxonomy): Eukaryota > Metazoa > Chordata > Aves > Passeriformes > Paridae > Anthoscopus > Anthoscopus minutus. The sequence continues at coordinate 315,818 of VWYI01023242.1, read as the reverse complement.
TGTCACAGCAAGTCTACTAAAGCACACGAGGAATTTTTGGCGTGGACAGAGAGCTGCTGGATTTGTGCTTCATCTGCACACACGGGCATGGAAGTGTTGCAGCTCCTCATTTTTTATCTTCAAGAATCAAATAATCACAGATGGGATGGGATGGGTTGGAAGAATCTTAAAGCCCATCCAGTGCCACCCCTGCCATGGCAGGGACAACCTCCATTATCCCAGCACGCTCCAAACCCTGTCCAGCCTGGCCTTGGACATTTCCTGACATTCCATTCTCTGGGAATTCATCCCAGCCCTCCCCACCCTCCCAACCAGGAATTCCTTCCCAATGTCCCATTTAACCCTACTCTCCTTCCTTTTGAAGCCATTCCCTGTGTCCTGTCACTAAAGTTGCTCAGTTAAATCATTGAACTGAATTCTGCCCTCAGCAGCCAACATCTAATTCCACGATCAGCAAGTGACTGGCAGAAGTTCTTGGAAGACTTTTTTTCTTCCCTGCATCCTGGTTTCTTCATGGAATAGCCATTGTTGAGTTACTGCACAGTGGGGAGTTGCTCAGGAAGCAGCTCCTCATTACCCAAAAGTGTTTGTGACCAAGCAATAACTGTTCTTCAAGCTGTGTGCTTTTAATTTACAAATGCATTTTATCAAAACTGAGATTTTCAGTTACAGTTTTGAAAAAGCAATTGAAAAAACCAGCCAGCCCTCTTTAATCGACTGTCATTGCCTGACACCTGTCTGTGCACTCCCTTGGCCATATTAACGTGGGGTTTTGCTCCAACTACTGGTCTTGTTGCCCTGCAAAAACCACTTTGCATCCTGGATTCAGCCAAAATGCTCAGTCCTGAGGGTTATTCACCCAGCAATAACGTCCTGAATATTGTACACCCAGGATCATGGCAATTATTGCTGTGGAGAAACAGATACCATTCAATTCACCACCTTTTTAAAAGATCTGGTGAATTTTCACAGCATTTGCATAATTTTTTTTATTTTTGGTTGCTTCTTTCCAGCTGCTCCCTCCTGTCAGGTGCTCCTGCCCTGTCCTCTCCCTTCTCTGCTGCCAGTTACTCACCAGTGCCACATTTGTGTGACACCACTTGTGTCACCTCTGACTGTGGCCCTGTGCATTTAACTTAGCATATTATAATACTATAAACCTATAAATCCAAAGGAATGTGAGCTGGGATATATCTATTTATTTGAATATTAGCATTTCTGACATGACATTTTACACAATGCTTTGAACCACACGGTGCATATTCCTTTATTTAAATAGCACCTCTGAGTCTTAATGTCTTCTTTCCAATTTGGACAGCTTAGCTAAAAGTGGAATCTTTTATTACCCATCTGCTTTGTGCCACACTTGGATCTTTGATAAGACAGGTGACCAGCGGGATGCTTTGTAAAGTGCATGTCTTTGTAGCTGTACATTATATTTACCTTTACATATATATATATTTAATTTCCCACTTTACATTTCAAAATATTTTTATAAAAAATGCACGAAAATATTTTGTTAATAACAAAAAACCTAGCATTTGCAGAGCAAGTTAACAGAAATTTAACAGGCAATGTTAAAGTGAATTTTCTTCTCTTTCTAACTTTCTGCCTTCACCTGAACATTCAAACGTGATTAAAAATGTGAGGGTTTGAAAGGATCTCTCAACAGGGCTTTGCAGAACAGAAGTGCAGTTTAGCAGTGGGGTTCTAGCTGGTAGTGCTCATGCACTGCCTGCATTTAAGTGGGAGATAAAATATTTAAACCAGCCCAAAGTGTGCTTCCAGTGCCTGCAGGGGCTCCAGGAGAGCTGGAGAGGGACTGGGGACAAGGGATGGAGGGACAGGAGCCAGGGAATGGCTCCCAGTGACAGACAGCAGGGATGGATGGGGTATTGGGAACTGGGAATTCCTGGCTGGGAGGGTGGTGAGGGGCTGGGCTGGAATTCCCAGAGCAGCTGTGGCTGCCCCTGGATCCCTGGCAGTATCCAAGGCCAGGCTGGATGGGGCTTGGAGCAGCCTGGGACAGTGGGAAGTGTCCCTGCCCATGGAAAGGGGTGGAATGGGATGATCTTTAAGGCATCTTCCAACCCAAATCAGTCTGTGGTTTATGATTCCTGAAGGAGGGGAGTGATCCAGCTACTCTGAAGTGTTTTGTGGTCCTCAGGGAGGGTGGGATCAGGTGGCACTTGGCCAGCTCCTCAAATGCTCTGAAGGTTGATGGTTGAAATTTGTTTCTAAAACTTCCGCCTCTCTTTTTTTTTGTTTTTCCCCAAGTGTTTCCATGACCCAGCAGAACAGAAAGATGGAGCTCACAACCCAGATGTAATTTCTCATATCACTTGTAAATTATTTTCTCCCAAAAGAAAATGGGGTCCACTTCATACAGGGCAAAATTGAGCTCATACTGAGGGGAGGATGTGCAAAACTTCTCTTGGAGCAGAGAGAACTCCACTCATGGATGGGGCAAAGACAGGAATATGGAGTTTATGCATATTGGGGTAGCTGGTGCAACTGGGTAATCCCTGGAAGAGAATGCCAGGGATGCAACAGGGACACTGGGAAGCTGGGTGGAGACTCATGAAAATCCCATTTTTATTTCAAAAAAGTGTGTTATGGTAGGATTGTTTGAAATGATCAATTCTGCCCAATTCAAGAGGAAACCACTTTATTAAGACTGACTTGAATAAACTATGTGTTTAGAAGAGGTTTTGGTGCTTTAAATATTTTATTAAAAAAACTTTTTTAGAAAGCTTTTGTTAGTAAAACTCAGGACCTGAGGAAATTAAAAGGTTGGTTTTCCTGAACTGACACATTTTGAATAGGTGAATTAACTTTTTAAGGAGTTGTTTGTCACAAAGTTCCAAAATTCATCAACAGCTCATGCTGGGAAAAGGCAGGGGCAGGAAAAAATCCATCCAGAGATGGAAGCTGAACTCCTGCAGCCAGGGGTGGTCTGGGCAGGGCTTAAAAAGGAGCTGGGAAAGCTCAGCCTCCCCCAATATCCTTAAAGAGATTTTGCTGCAAGGTAGAAGCTCAAAAATGGACTGTGATAGGCTCATTTCTCTGGGAAAGATGATGGGAAGCACAGCAGGAGAACACGCAGCAGATTGAGGGGCAGGAGAGATTATGGATACAGGAAACAATTTCCATTTTCTGTAAGGACAGAAACACCTGGGGGATGACTGATATCAACGCTGCTCTGCTACTGGATACCCCAGAAGGGATCTGGCAGGTCACTGTGTTCTTGTACTCATTTAGCAGGCCCTTTATTTATTTGAGTTTCCACACAAATATAACTTGGGCCATGACTCAGCACTTGAGGTAGGTGGCAAAGGAAAATAAAATAAATTTTTAACCCCTGGAGGTACTATAAAGTGTAATGTTTATAGAAGGTATGGGAATGATGCTTGTCCATTTTGCAAAAAAAAAAAAAATTCTTTATCATGAAGAAGTTCACAGGACTTGAGGAGGAGAATGTAAAGAATCCAGGAGCTGGACTGGGGTGGAAACTGCTGAAGGAGAATTCTGCACAGAGACAGAATGAGAATAGAGTCTGTGATCCCCAGCCATGAGGAGAAGAGGGTTCCTCCCTGCAGGGGGAAATTCTGTTTTCCTGCCTTGCTTTGGGTAATTCCCAAGGGATGTGCCCAGAGAAAACTTGTTTCAGCTCAAACTTTACTGCATCATTTTCAGCCACTTCGTTTGTTGGGCAGGCTGTACCCTCCACACTCCCAGGCATATATTTAATGTATAGATCTCGCCTCCCATCTGGGGTTACCAGAGAATCTGAGCTCCTGAAGATGCAGCTGTGGGTCATTTTTGGGGCCATCTCAAACTGATCACCAAGCCCTTGCTGGGTGTGTGTGGCAGAAAGCTCTGTCCAGGGTTGTGCAGGGAAAGGAGTCACTTCAACAGTTGTTCTTTATACAGATGAGGAGTCAGGGTAGCAATGCATAGGAAAAGCTTTTGGTTTTGTTTATTTGATAATAAATAAAAAAACCAAACAACAAGAATTCTTTCTTTTCGGTAGGTCATTCATTAGAGGAAAAGAGTTTTGTTGTTTGAATGAGGCCAGTTAATGCCTTCTTAAGACTCAGACACACACGAAGGGAATTTGCTAATGGGATTGAAAAAGTGGTTGGTGTAGAATTGGAGCCTTTAATTAAGGTCATCAGAGGTAAAAGTTCCTGGGTGAGATCAGGATGATGCTGCTCACCTTAGCCAGTGATGGCTGAGGAGCAGCTGCTGGGAATTAATTTCCTGAAGTGAAATCACTTTGGAAGGAAGTTCTGCTGTGTGCTCCCACCACATCAGAGGGAGAAGGTCCTGGAGAGCCACCACCACCTTCTGCTTGCAAGCATCATTTGCAGCTCAAAGTAGGTGTGGTGCAGCTTTTGTCTCTTTGATGGTTTTGGTGACTTGTGCAGAGCCCTTGGCGCTGTTTGGTTTGGATTTGGGGGATTTGGACTAAACTTGTGTGGTGTCAATAATGAAGAGAGGTTTGAGGCTGGGTATGGCTCTGAGTTGGTCTGAGCTTTGGGGTGAGTTTCACCCAGTATCTCCTTTTCTGTGGTCCAAAAGGTTTTTTGAGGAGCAAACGGCTTCAAATTCAAGTTTTATTGTAATGAAACTGGAAAGTGTTTTTAATAGAGACAATTCACTGTGGTTGTGGAAGGTAGAAATGATTCTTGTGTCTTTGGGAACTGCTCCTTGCTTTAAGGCTTGATTTTGGCTGACTAAGTGGCTGTTGGAGCTGTAGCATTTTCTGTGCAGTGTTGGAGAGAATTTTTGGAAGTTTTGTTTCCATTTCCAGGTTAGTGTCTGGCTTTTCTGCTCTCCACCACCACCTCTTGCCCCAGCACAACTGGCTGGCTGTTCACTGGTGCTTTCCAGAGGTTTCTCCATGATGTGTTTCTTTAAAGGTTCATATATTTCTTGTGGACATAATTTGATCAATTAAGAAATTGAAACTTCAATGACTTTTTGACTGAATCTAATGCAGCTGTTCCTGTAATTCATGGAAATGCAGAGCCAGTGGTATAAATGAAACACAGAGAGCTTTGGGTATGAACTGAAGACCCAGAGAAAAAGGGTCTCTGTAGCAAAATCAGGATTGAGTTGCAAAAAAAAAAAAAGAAGGGAAGAAAAATCTGCTATTGTAGACTGCTTTTCTCATTTTCCTGAAGTAAACTGCCTAAATGCCAGTGAGTGTGTTAATGTACGTCTAATCTGGTTTTCCTAAATAGTACAAAAGGGATATGTAATGATGAGTCAAATATCAGCATGAATTTATGTTGTTTCTAATGGTTTTGGAATTTGTATGTATCAGCACTAGTTCCTACTAATTGTTTAATGGGAAAATGCATTTAATTCAAGTAGCTGCTCAAAAACCATGTGAAATCCTGATTTTTTTATTTTTTTTTTCTGAGTAGAAGTAGCTGTGTGTGCTTATGGTGGAAGATAATGGTGCCAGTACCAGAATAAAGAAATTGTTCTGGAGGAGACCAACCTGTAAAATTTTTGGGTGAAACCAAGGGGAGAAATCTCTAAATAAATCCCTTAAACTGTGTGTGGGATGTCAAGAATTTGCACTGTTGAATATTGGCTGGGAAAGGGGACACAGAGCTGTGCTGCTTGAATTTGGATAGGTTTTGGCAGTGTCATCCCCTAGTGATAAGTCAGATTAAAATGTGGACTTGAAAAATTTCAGCTTTTTCTGTGGCAGTTTCCTGAAAATGGGTCCAGCTTCTATAGACTGTGGTAGGAGATGCACCTGGGCTGCTACAGCGGGGTAAATCCAGAACCTGTGCATAATTATTTTCATGGTGCTGTGCTGGGGTGGTTGAACTCTGTTTTGTTTTTTATTTCTTCCCTTAAAACAAAGATGGGGAAGGCCTGTGGTAAAGCTTGTGCAGAGCCACATGCCTGGGGTGGGAAAGAGCTGCTATCCCCAGCTGGGCAATTCCTGCACTATACAGAATTCAACAGAAAACTTCTGATTTGCAGCAGCTGTGGAAATAATTAAAAATATTTTTTCTGTACCTGAATCATTTTCTGTGTATATGAGTGCAGCTCACTGAGATTCTTGCCGCTGCTTGTCTGTGCTGTGACCCAACTTATTTATCAGTAGCAGGAAATTGTTAGTCCTTCTCAGAAGTGCCCTGAACAAAATGTGCCAGCAAAACTGCACTCAGAGCGGGGGGAAGGAAAAAACTACCCCACAACAAAAAAAGCAAAGAGAAAACCTCCTCGCAACCTGATCTGGCTGTTATGGGAGACAATTATTATAGTTCTTCACTTGCAAATTTTCCATTTGTGTTAAGTTGCTTCCCACAGTCTCTCACTGTCACATTCATTCAGAAGCCAGAATGGCATTGATAGAGTTCAGCGTTTTGGCTCGTTCTCCCCAGTTCTGCCTGGAGACTGGACGTACAGGATGTAACAGAAATCTTCCCCCAAAATTCTGCCCTCCCAGTTGTCTGTTTTTTACTTGAAAGCACTTCTTAGGCTCTCCTTCTCTTCCTTTTGTCCTAATTCGAACATGCTTTGAAAACAAAACAAAACATTTGAAATGGCAATTTTGGAGCTTCCCTCTTGCAAAGCTCTTCCTCTTTCAGATGATTAATAAAAGAAATAAAAAACAGCTCAAAAATCCCAGTTTGAAGCTGCCTTCACTTGTCCAGAGATGCTCTGAGGGCTGGACTCCTCTGCTCTGGAGATAGTCTAGGAGAGCTGCGGTGTTCAGGCTGTTTAAAGGAAAAATGCATTAGACTCAAGGAGATGCTGCAAAATCATGTAAAATCCTCATTTCTGCTCAGCTTTGCCAAATAGAAGTAGTGGTGTCTGCTTCTGGTGGAAGATAATGGTGTCAGTGCCAGAATAAAGGGATTGTTCCAGAACAGATCAACTGTAGGAGTTGAGAACTCAGCTATGGAGAAGGGAAGGTCCAGGGAGATCTCAGAGCTCCTTCCAGTGTTTATGAGGCTCCAGGAGAGCTGGAGAGGGACTGGGGACAAGGGATGGAGGGACAGGACACAGAGAATGGCTCCCCGTGCCAGAGGGCAGGGATGGATGGGATCATGGGAATGGACTGGGAGGGTGGGGAGGCCCTGGCACAGGATGCCCAGAGCAGCCTTGGCTGCCCCTGGATCCCTGGCAGTGCCCAAGGCCAGGCTGGATGGGGCTTGGAGCAGCCTGGGACAGTGGGAGGGGTCCCTGGGCAGGGCAGGGCAGGGATGGGATGGGATGAATTTTAAGGCCCAACACAAACCCATCTGTTCTCTCTGAAGCAATGCAGAGTGAGGCTGTGTAACTTTCCCGAATGAATTAGTTTTGTTGTGACCATCCTGCTCCAGAATATCCACGTTAGGCTCAAGAGAGCACCGTGCCTGTTGGAGATGTCATTTTGGCCTTTTAGTTTAGAATTCCCACTGCTATTCCAGCCAGGACAAGGAAACTCACTCCCACTCAGTGCTGTGATAAGGCACCTCGCATCCTCCTCCCTGCCATGATTTCCTCAGTGTTCCTCCTTCTCTGATGCAGAGCTTTTTGCAGCAATGGTAGCAGTTTTCGAAAAGAAAATTAATAAAATGTGCACACACATTTCTAATTTTTTTTAAAGGCTTGTGATTTCCTCCCAACAAAACTGTCACTGAAGCTGGTAACTGCATTTAGCAGGAATGATTAGAGATGTGTGACAAATTTACAGCAAAATGCGCAGCAAAACCGGGAACATTTTTCGTTTCATCAGCTCTAGGAGAAGCACGGATGGGGAAACATGTTTTCCTCTCCCTTTCTGCCTGACAGAAAACTTGAAAATTTAAGATAGGGGAGTATAACTTCTCAATAATGTTTCTGTAAAATATTAGCCATTATTTTAATAGAGAAAATACATTCTGGATGGCAACCAGTGACCATTGGTTGACATTATTAATCAACAGGGACAAGATATCTTGGCTTATCATAACAAAAAGTTGAAAAAAAAAATGTTCTTGGTTTTAAAGCAGTTAATAAGGCAAAATTTTTTGAATAAAGGGCAAAATGTGTTAGTCCCATAACGATCATATTTAAAATACTTAAGAAACACACAGTGGTGTTTACATTTTGGTTCTGTACTTCTTGTGCCCACAAAAATGATGTAAAAATAAAAATATAAAAGCCTGTGCTGCCATGGGAGGGACTAAACCGCTTAGTGCTTCAACAAAATAAAAAGCTTCAAGGTGTTTCTTTGTAGATTTAATCACTATCCAACAGTCTTTCTTATTCTTTAGTTTCTAATAGAATATAGAATTTCACTTTATTTAGGTCAAGGTAAAAAAAAATAAATAAATCTTTTAATAGATTGTGTTTTTTGCGGTCATGGACTCTATCTACATGTCGCGTGTTCTAGATGAATATACTTTGAAACTGTTTTTGAACACAGGTAAAAATATATCTCATAAATTGCATACAAAATTCTAAACAAAGTTAATGAAACACTGGTTCTCCCAAGCAGAGGTACATCCCATATTGTGTCGAATGGAAAAAGATTAGGGGTAAAAGTATGTGGAGGCCTCAATTCAATGTAAGTTAATATTAAAATTATGTCTGGAAGTCATTTAAATCCCTCAGTAATGGTCAAGTAGAGGGAAAGCAACAGTGTTTAAGTGTTAAAAGAGGATATTGGCCTGTTGGTTGTTGGGTGGAGGGAATGTAAAGGTGTTGGACAACTTTGGGAAAATACAGCACACACCTCCATGATCTTAGATCGTTGTTAAATACCAGACCATCCTTGGACTTACAGCACTTTAGCTGTGCTCCAGGAAAGGCTTATCAAGAGAAAAAAAAGTGTTGTGAGGAAGGGGGTTTTGGGATGATGAATGTCCCAGCTGATGCTCTCGTCTGGAAGTGAATTGCTCGTTTTTAAACTTGGATTTTTATTGAAAAATATCTCAAGTATTACAGTGGTGCTTTAAATTAAAATCAGGTCCTGAATATGGCACAGGATGAAGATGATCTATGTAACTTGTGATAGTAGATACATGTAAATTCTATTTTATAAAATGCCTTTTTTTTTTCACATTTTGGGGGGAAACACTGAAGCATCATCTCAGTGTTTTCTTTTAAACCTGGATTTTTTTTTACTGTTTTCAGGGAATTAACTGTAACAGCAAAAAATTGTGTGTTTTTACTGTGAATCTCTAAGTGTTGATCATACTGTGTCACCAGGAGCTTTACGATGATAAATTTAAGTTTCCATTTGAACTGAGGTGTGTTTAATCACAGGCACTACACAGTTTTACCCATGCAGGTTTATGCAGATAAAGAAAATGACACACACAAGGAGAGGTGACAAAAGGAAAGGAAAACAAAGGAAGAAGGAGTTTGTGATGCACTGCATCACCATTTTGATGGCTTGGGGAAGGAAAAGGGGCTTTGGTTTCCATCTCCATGGAGGATTTGAAGAGATCCTTACCCCAAAGGCCACACTGAAATGCCACATAAAGTTAACATGTCACGACCGTCGTGTGCCCTCATCAATAATCTCCCAGCAATGTTGGGGTGTGGGATTATTTTTGACTTTGTTTCCCATCCTGAAAACCAGGGTACTGTTCCTCATCTGTCTTGCAAGGATGTTGTATTTACCAGGGAATGCATGCAGAATGATTTCTGAAAGATGCTCTAGAGTGCAAAGAATTATGGCATTGTTTTTATTCATGACTTGAGCTGGGTTTTAGTTAGTTGCACGCCTTTGTATGCCGCGTGTTGGGTTTTCACAGCAACGCCTGTGTTCTCTGGGTACCTAAGCAGAGCTTTTCATTTTCAAACTGCATCATTCAAATGCTGGATTCGTACCAAATTCACCTCCTCCACACGTTTGAACCGCATTATTAATAATAATATGGTTGATTGCTGATGCTATATATTTGTTTTGCAGAGAGCTCGTTGAGAAGCTGGGCGTGTTAATAAGGTACGGTGTGTTTCTCCTGTGTTCTCAGCAAGGCTCCTGCCTGGAGCATGCAACTGGCACTGCCCATATTCTCTTTCCACCACCGCTCCTAGGCAGAGCACGCAGGCGTTTTCAATTCACCAGATCATTCACAAGTTACCTCCAACCCAACCTTGTCATTGCAATTCGTCACACTTACAGAGGATGCTTTTATGTGCTGTATCTCGCCGGAGTCTCATCACGCCAGGCCGGTGCCACGGGGTACGAGACAGCAACAAAGATCTCAAGCGTAGTTTAAAAGGTAGCACTATAAAAGAGGGGGAATAATGGCTGCAATCGCTGCTAGATATCCTGTTCCCACAGATCCTGCAGCCTTCCCTTGATTTCAGACCAAAGCTGAGTAGTAGGAATGACTGCCTTCCCCACTGCCACCCTGAGCCTGATCTATCTGGCACCCTCAGCGTGGAGAAGCCCTGGCATGGTATTTCTGGAGGGGATACACTGGGCACAGTTTCATTGTGAAAAATGTTGGAGGAGGCTCTCCCTAATCACCTTTTGGCTGACACTCCGTGGGAATTAGGATGAGGTTATGAATGGATCTCTGGCTGTGCAGAGCTCCCGGCTTTGCTGTAGGTTTCTGGGGTATCCTTGGAAAAACCATCAAAGGTTGCTTTATCTCTTGTTGGAGGCAGTGAAGTTATGCTGTTCCTTAAAGGAAAAAAAAAAAAAAAAAAAGGTGAGAACAAAATAGGTCTGCTTTTCCTCTGTTCTTCAACTGGAAAATGCAAGTCATAATTTTCTCATAATCCTTTCCCATCTGGTTTCTAGACACTGGAATTTGTGCCTTAGCATGTTTTCATACAGTCCCTAACATAATTGTTTCTTGGTCTCAGTGATGACCCTCAGGTCATATGAGCTTTATGGTAATTTCTGTCAAGAGATGCTGTTGCACTGTTGAGTGCCTTCTGTGGGGACTTAAGGGCTGTCTGTGCACCACTTCCTCCCCTGGAGTCTCCAGTTGTTATTTCCTTTTGTGGCACTGGGTAAACTTTTGTTTTCTGTCAGCCCGGGTTAGTTCTGATAATGATTTGGTTGCAAATACACCCGTGTGAGTTTTGGCACCAGATGTGTCCGAGCCTTAGCATGGAATCCCTTGCAATTCCAAGCCAAGGAGCAGCTGCCTTGAGGTTCCCTCTTAAATTTCTCCTTTCAGTTACTAGAACTGTGCTGAAGCTGCTTTGTTCAGATTGCAATAAATTCCTGTCTTGGGAGAAAGACAGGATTTGAACTAATGCTGAACTGCATGAGTGGAGAGGATTTTTTGGGAGTGAGGACTTTTGTAGGGGCTGAAGGAGGGTGGTTGTCCTCGGGAACAGCGCTTCCAACCCCATCACCAGGGATATGATGTTACAGGAGACCAGACAGTGCTGGGAAAAGTGCAGGAGGAGCCAGTTCATCAGAGATGTGGCTGCCTAGCCAGTGGATCTGCCCTGCTGCTGTTATTTTATGACATTTATTTAAAGCCATTTGGCCATGGCTAACGTGAGCAGGATGTGTCCCTCTGCCTCCCCTCCTTTCCATGCACACACTGTGCTGGCAGGGCTTTTGAGAGCTCACAGGTGTGCACACAGCGATGCACAGCCTCAGTCCTGCTGGGCCACTGTAAATCATGGAAGTGGTCAGGTTAAAAATGACCTCTCAGACCATCGAGTCCAGCAGTTCTCCCAGCACTGCCAAGGCCACCACAAATCAATGTCCCCAAGTGCCTCATCCACAAGGCTTTTTATGCCCTCTGGGGACTACTACAGCTGTGGGCAGCCTGTTCCAGTGCCTGACCACCTTTGCAGTCAAGAAATTTTTCCAATATCCAATCTAAATCTCCCCTGGCACAGTTTGAGGCCATTCCCTCTCCTCCTGTCCCCATTCCCAGGGAGCAGAGCCTGAGCTCACCTGGCTGCCCCTCCTGTCAGGGAGTTGTGCAGAGCCAGAAGGTCCCCCCTGAGCCTCTTTTTCTCTAGGCTGAGCCTCTTCCCAGCTCCCTCAGCCTCTCCTGGGGCTCCAGAGCCTTCCCCAGCTCCATTCCCTTCCCTGGACACACTCCAGCCCCTCAAGGTCCTTCTTGTAGCAAGGGATGCAGAGCTAAACACAGGATTTGAGTTGCAGCCTTGAAAATTCCATTAAGCTTCACCCCTGGAACTCACAGCACAGGCAGACTGTCAGCAGGTGATGGATTTTGGGAACATTGTGGTGTCTATTGAAGTTAATAAGAATTTTGGGTTTTTTTTTGCCATCCCAGTGAAGCGAGAGGTGTGGAAGTCCTGCTGTTCACTTTTTTATTTTCTTGCAAGAAGGTTTTTATGTCTCATTAAAAAGAGGAGGGGTGGTCCAGGACACCCTGGACTGGGTGTGTTTGTGCTCTCCCTGAAGTGTCTCCTTTACTTCCCCACCCTCCTGGCATTCTGTGTGTGTTTCCCTCACCGTAACTGAGTGTAGCTATAATAAGATTAGGCCTGGACTTTTCATTGCTGCCTCTCAAGTTTCTGTGAACATGTTCTCAGATTGTAGGCATCTGCTCAAGTACACTTCCTGCAGACAGGCTCTGCTGCCCTCTCCCCTCCTGCGAACAGAAAGGATTGAAAAATGACAGTGCTGCCCCACTCCTGGGGTTTCCTGAGGAGATGCAGGATTTCATTGCAGATAATATTCAGAAGATGCTTTTTTTAAAATGGTTTGGTTGGCAATGGACAGGAAGAAAAGGTTAAATAGTAATGAGAAACTCCACTAATTGCACTTTTGAGGAGTGGTGCTGTAAGTGATTACGTGCATGATTGAAAACCATGCGTTGGCTCCACAAATACAGTCTGACCTACCTGTATATTTTCAATAAGAAGTAATGTCTCCTATTTCTAAGAGAAAGTAAAAAAAACCAACCATTCACCCTGCTGTTTTTAGCTATATACAAATGATAAAAGCAAAGACATCAAAGTGTACAGCCTTTCAACTCATGCTCAATTAGAATAAAAGTTTGGTCGCTGTTTTAAACATTTTGGGCTAACTAACTGTGACAGCATCTCAGCTCTGCAAATGGGATGATTTTGGATTGACTTTTGATCTGACTGACAGTTTCTTATACACTTCAGTGTTGGTTTATGGCGTACAAGTCTGCATTTAAATCCACATGTGACTAATTAGAAACTGTTTATGGGCTGCATGTATACATTCACACAAGAGTAAAAAGGTTATTCTCAGACTGGAGCCATGTTAATAATGAAAGAGTTAATTTAACAAGGTGCTTGATGTGCTATTTTTAGTGTGTGCAACAAAGATGTGAAAAATAAAAACACAAAAGAGTGTATTTAGCATAAAGAGTGAATATATATGAACGTTAATGCCAGATAAGGAAATTATAAAGATGAAAATATCTTCTAAAAATCTTCTATGGTTGTTTGGCTGTTAGAGGAAAACAACAGGTTGAATTTTAGGCACATTTTAGAGTACTTTTACAGTTTATGAGTATCATAGAAATTTCCCTGTAGTTTCATTTTTTTGCCTTTCTGTATAAAACATGACAGAAGAATGTACATTTACACTGATCTCTTATCTAACTTCATGGGAAGGGCTTCTCACACCTCAAGTGGTGCAGCAGCATCCGTGCCCCTGAACACAGCTGGGGGTTGGAAAAGTCTGCAAAGAGGAGTTCCAAGATGAACACAGGCATAATAACATTTTCTTGATAAAATAATTCTCCCGTGCCTCGGAAAACGGAACTGTCAGCGCTCCTTTGTCGGCCTCTCCCAGGCTTAAGAAAGGGTCCTTGACAGTTTCAGCATTGCTTTTAAATATCTTATTGAAATGTAGATTAAGACTGTACATCTTATAATAGTTGGGAAGCCTTTTCATTTTAAGTCTTGTAGAAAAGCAAGTATTAAATAAGTATTAACTTCAGCAGTTATATTTTAGCATTTTTCTCAGGTTGATCCCTGCTAGACCTAATATTTAGATTTATTTAAAGAGGCAGTAGATTACCTGCCAGTACAGTGGTAGAGCATTGTGCATTCCTCTGAGTCTCCATAAAGTAAGATTAGCTGTATCTTTTATTAGTGCCATCATCTCTCCTGTATTTCTCAAAGGTGTCCTCTGTGTGGGTGCTGCTACAGTCAATGATATCTCAGTGTTCCTGGTTTAACATTTTCAAATGTTTCCACCATCAGTTAAATATTAATTTCTTTTAAATAAAATGCTGCTGAAATCTTTTGTATAAGTAGGGCTTTTCCAGACTCTCCTGTAACTCAGAAATCCTCATTATCCTGTTCTTATATTTTAGTGATGTGAAGCACAATGTAGACTGTATTTCTCATTCTGGACTCTGCTTGAAATGTACACTGCTTACCCACTTTCTGTGTAAAACAATTATGTTTTAAATCGGTTTGTGGGGCTCAGTTGCTGGGACCTAATTTTGGACTCTTGGACTTGCTATAAAAAACTTCAGAAAATCAATTTCTGCAGGTATTGGTGTCTTGTTTTGCCCTAGAAAAGGATTTTAATTACCTGCAATAATTAATAATTTGTGCACCTCCTGCTTGTGGATGTAAATCTCCACCAGAACCCTTAAGCAATGACCAAGGTCACAGGAACCTTGGCTTCAAGGTAATGACCTGGATGTGACAAGGTAGCCTTGTTATTATCTTCATTTCTTAGATAACCTTTATTTCATTTATTCATATATAATTTACATGATGTATGTGACGAACTTGATTTTTTGCAAAGCTTGGCTATCAGAAGGGTAAATTCCAGCTGCACAGATGTGAGCAGAGCCAACTGAAAGCCAATAAACACACGATTTATACACTCTGACCTTTCAGAATGGGCTCCTGCCTTAAACGAGTGCAAGAAATACTGGGCTGTGATGGCACTTGGGCAGTTCATACTTGCTGAATATACAGAAATAAATATTTGAATACAGACAAGGAAATATCAGCCTTGGCTCACACGAGATGGGGACTGGACAGGAGTAGGAAATGATTCATGAATGAAAAGAGAGGCTGAGCAGTGCAGTAACTCGACTCAAAAGAATATTAAAATACTCCCTGGGAGTTTCTCAGTCCTGTGGTAGCAGTTCAGACCTCAGATGGCCAATTCATAAAATTCTGCAATTGTGTGGAAGATTCTGCTGGGTATTTTCATGGCCTTTGAAAATACCAAGGTATTTAAATATTCCCGAAGTTCCTTGTTCTCTTTTTCTTCTAGATGCTTGGGTGGGCCTAAATATGAGCCCTACTCTTGAGTTAGATATTTGGAGTTTGCTTCTGTGACTCTGTCAAGAGCAGAAGGAAGAAAAGTTTTGCTGGGATTTTTAGTGGCCAAGTTAAAATTCCTCAAAAATGCAAAGACTGGAAAAAGGATCTGTTTTCCTTTAATTGGTGGAATATCTGTCCCAGGACTTTGGGTGTGCGCAGTGTTGGTGTAGAAGAAAACAAGGAAGTATCTTTATAGAGCAGGTCTGGAGATGTTTAATGCACACCAGACTTATCAACTGAAAATTTTTGTGATCTTTTTCTCTCTTTTTTATCCTTTCTTCTACAAAACCATAGCCCTCCAAAGTGCTTGTGCGAAAATATTACAAACAAAGAAAATATTAATATTTTTTTATTTCACAGGGATTTGGTTTGGCTTGGATGGGGAGCAAAAAATATAACAATAAGATACTGTGTTTTGGCTGAATTTTCTCCTTTTGGGAAAAATAATCTAGAGTGGGTTATTTCGCTGTTAAAGCTGTTCCATGATCTACTGGGTCTTCAGAGAACTTTGTGGTGACTAAAGAGCACAATTAAATGTAATTAATTTAAAATGATGGGAAGAGCATAATCCTGCACGTCCTTAGCCATGTAACTGTGTTCAGCCCTCTGGTAGGGATGTGTAAACCAAAGGATAACTCAGTTTTATGCACAGGAATGAGAGGAATGTTCAGCTCCACGGTTTGCAGGCATTCATGGTGGAGTTGTTTGGGTTATTTCCCCCCCTTGAAATGCACATGAAACTTTTAATTTAAAATGGTGTGACGCTGGAGGAGCATCAATAAAATCACCGACATTCCTCTGGATTTCTGTCCAGTGATACGAGGAAGGACTTTGTCCTCCTGATCATGCTTTGGCGTTCAAATCAAACTGAAATGTTGAAGTGAAGCACACAGAAATGCAATGCTCTTGTTGAGAGTGAGCCAAAACCATGGAGAATAATTGAATTTCCCATAGTTTTGATAAAAAAGCCATAAACGGTTCCAAGTTCTCTCAAGCGGAGTCCGGAGATTTCCGGCAGTGAGATGTGAGGAATTCCTGAAAAACTTTGGGAATTCAGCAAAATCGGGATGAATGTGGACTGAGGTTTGTGTTTAATTACAGAATCTAAACCCAAGCAAATTTTGTCATCTTTTCAGTTATGTAATGAAGTTTGTCCCAGGTCCTTGACAGAGCTGCTTGTTTCTGATGGATCCCGATGAATTCTGCTGTGGTTATTCCGTTTTATTACAAGTTCTGCACTGAACATCGCCAGGAATGCTTTGTGGCAGTTACTAAAATAGAAAGTTACTCAGCATTGTGATTAAGATGCCTATTTTAAGAAAATTATTTGATTTTCTGTTTGGTGAGACAGAGCTTTCCAGCTCTTCATCTACCCTGCTAAATGTTGGGGTTGTTTTTTTCTTAAAACAGCATGATTGCTTTATACAATTTTTAAGTACTTGTTTCCTGGTAAGGCTGGTGAGGATATTCAAGAAATCAAACTCCCCAATAATAATGAATGGGTGTGAGGATTTTTGGTAGTCCTTTATTTTGCTGTGTGCTCTTGTGCTCCCTCTACTGACTTTCCACCTGGGAATGACAGAGAACTGCTACAAAAAAGAATTTCCTGACACCATCACCATGAATAATATCTTGTTTTAATAAAAAAAAAAAAAAAAAAGACATTTTTTTCCCCGAATTTCCACTCTAATTCTTGCAATTTTGGAAACACAAGAGGGAAAATAAAAGGATGTTTGCAGATAAAGGAGAAAAATATCCTCTTTTTTCTAATGCTGGGGAGAATTCAAAACCAGTGAGGAGATAATAAAGAGGCAAGAGACCCTAATAATTGATTTTACAAGGTTTGATGGAGAGATAAAGGATTATAGCATAATATGGAATGCAGAGAAAATAGAAGCCAATAGAACAAATCTACATATGTGTCATTTGTTACCTCTGTTCAGTCCTATGAAACTCCAGGAAATTCTTCAGAGGAAGTTACTGAAATCCATAGTGAAATTTAGGGGTTGGAAATCTGGAAAATTTTCATTGCAGCAACAGAAACCCTTAGAGTTCATAAGAAATTAAGACTAAAGTAAAGGTCTCTTAAATTGTCTAGACTGGAGCTGCTTTCAGGCAATGAAAATGTTATGTGAAGAAAAGGAACTGATTCAACAAAACCGTCTTATCTGAGTACAGTTTTGATATTTTCCTTGATGTGGTCTGAAGTCTTGAGAAGTTTTTTTTATTTTAACTCTGTTGGAATGAGCCTTGGAGACGCATGAAAGTGGTTTCAGTCCAAAATGTGCATTTCGCTTATGACTCAGAAAATTAAGTTTCAGTAATTTGAAGAATAAACCACTTGACCTTCTTGGTTTGTTTGGGACTTTTTGTTCACCTTTATAAGTTTTTGGTGTTTTTTTTCCTCTAATTAGTGTCTGGTGTTGAGATGGAATTCTGGAAACAACAGCAACTTGCATGTGGGGATGGCAAATCTGTCCTTGGGCTCTTGGTGGTAGATTTCACCTGCAGAGAGCTGCAATTGTTGTGTGCATTTTTCTGTTAGCTCATTAGTCATGGGAGTTAATTACCTGCAAGGTCACTCTTTTCTGGGCAGGTCAGCTCGTTGTGACATGGTGGGTGTTTTTTGGGTGGTTTTTGTGGGAGCCACATGGGTTGGGTTTCACCTCCCTGACTTAGCCTGTACCACAGATGTCATCTGGGATACCATTGCCATGGACTGGTTTGGGTTGGAAAGGACCTAATTCCAGCCCCAAATTAGTCAGCAGAGAGGGATTCTGCCTTCTAAGGTATGGCAAATAAAGTGAATTTTGGCCAGAAGTACCTATTTATTAAGGAGCTCCTGCTGCATCCTCTGGTGGGGATGTGCTCCATCCAAATTCCCATGTCCTGCCATTTAGAGGACACACAGATCATCTTGTTGAGTGCCTGAATCAAGCCCTACATTCCTTCCTTTTAATTCAATAAATTATTTCCTAGAGGCGCCTTTTGAAGAGCACTGACTTTTGAGGGGTTTAGGAGTGGCCAGCTGGGACACAGATAGCTGCTTAGGTAAAAGAAACATCCTCAGTGTCTGTGAGATGAGCCAGGGTGGTTTTTGCTGTTTTTTGATGTTTAGGTTCCTTATATTTTAGCTCTTTCTGATGATTCATTTTTCCCATTGCTTTAGGGGAATTTTGGCACCCCAGTACCAGGTCTAAATATTTTTGTTTCCAAATGAACCCCAAAATTCAAGTGATGAAAACACATACCTGTAAGGCTGACAGTACCACAAGATGTGCAATTATTTGGTTCCTGTCATACTGCATTAATATAAATGTTAATCCCTAGGTTTTGGAATAAAATTTTAAGATATATATATATATATACATGTATATATATTGCACATAGAAGTAAATGAAGATTCTGAATGACTTTGACATTAAATGGGATTTTACTGGAGGATTATAAAACACTCAGGATACTCCTGGCAACTCCAAAATATTTTCTCTTCAAAGACTGAACCTGGGTAATGCCGATGTTAGGTAGAAAAACTGTGAGACACCGAATCTCATCTGTCCTAATATCTCCAGGTTGATTTTTCTAATGTAATTATGTCACAAATCTTTCTCTCCTCTCTCCCTGCAGTGCTGGGACTGGAGAAAGGACCACCCTGAGTGATTCTCCTCCTCCAGCCAGAGGTGAAAATTCACTGCAGATGCTGCGCTTAAGTCACGTGCAGTGACCAGCTTGAAGTGTGAATCTGTCATTTGCTGAACAATTTGTCATACAAAAGTCATCCCAGATTGCTTTTCCCTTTTGCCACTTCTCCCAAAAGCCCTACTGGGAACCCATGGTAGATTCCAGATCCCCCAGACTCACAAATTTATATTTTGATATAATTTTTTCTCACATAAACAAAGCAAAATTTTCTTAAATCCAAAATACTCAAATTCTCAGAAGATTCATGTTTCACTGAAATATTTAATTTTTAAATAAGATTGCATTAAGATTAATTAGTCTACTGCCTAGTTTTGACCTGAACTAGAGTGAGTTGTTCGGACCATAAGTATTTTTTCTAAGTTTTCTTGCTTTTTGTGTGAAACACCAGTAGTAAGCCAACTTTACATAGAAAGGAAAAAAAATTAAAGGGAGAAAGAATTGCCATTGAAATGCAAAACTAAAGTGTTTGTGTTTCAAACAACTGATCTGGGATCCTATAAGTTATGCATTGGTATTTTATTGAAATAGTAACAAAATAGGGAATACCTGAGTTAGTTTTCAGGTGGATCAGGAGTTCTTTATTTTCATCCTTGACCCTAATTTTTATTTTCAGTGCATTTCAGGTTTCTCTTCTTTGTTTGCAGCTTGATTTTCTTTCATAAGCTGCTGGCTACCATTGATTGTTGTTTGGAGCTACTTCAGGTGCAATTTTCTGTCTCTTCCCATGGATGACTGATCCACCTACAGGAAGAGCTGGGAGCTGATTCATCCTTTAGCAGAATACTAAGCACAGGCTTGGGTTTAAGATTTATCTAATTAATAAAAAAATAATAAGAAAACTCCTGCCCAGGGCCCAGAGTTCTTCAGCATCCTTTGTCTCTGCTGCTTTTCTTTGTCCTCTCTCAGTGGGATGTAGAGTGGTATGAAAAGAAAGGGTAACAAAAATATATTGGTTAAGATTTGGGTCCACTTTCAGGAATAGGTTGAAATAAATTTCTCTCCATGTTAGATGCTGCAGATGAGATTTTCCTCCGCATTGCACTTGGCTTTATATGAATGTAGCTGAGAAATCTCTCAAATTTCCTTTCTCTTGGAAGAATATATTGAATTATAATTGTCAGAATGGTTTGTGATGATCTTATTTGCTCAGGTAGAGTTATATTTGTTTTGACTCCTGTATATTTAGTTTTGTGAGTATTAAAGCAGCAGCACAGTGATTCTTTATTATCACTCCCTCTGATAATACCCTTTCTGTCTCGTAAATAATAATAAAAAGTGAGTCATCGATACTTTGCAGCTTCTTAGCTACAAGGTGTCTGTAAGAGAAGTCAGTGCATTGCCTCGAGGGAGTAGATTAAAGGGAAAATGAGTGTGTTTCTGCTTACTTTCTTGGCTCATTGCTTTATGGATATGTGGGATCTAAGAAATAAATGGTGGTCAGAAAAGAGCAAACACATTTATTAGGGGAGTTAGAAAAAGACACTGTTTTGCTGTTTGCCAAGGTCCTTCTGAACAGCACGTTTGGCAGCTACCAAATGACATGGCCTGCACAGAGCTGATTTTGACGAAGCCTCTGGGATGTGTTAAAAAGTAAACCAGAGCAAATCACGTACTGGAAAGCATAACTCAATCAGGGAAAAATGTATGATTAAGGGCGACATGGGCAAGGAAAGCTTTGCCAGAGCTCAGGGTAAATATTTGTATCAGTGTGAAGTGAAAGCTTCACATGGCTGATGTCAAGCAGCTGGAATTTTCATTGTTTATAAACTTTTGTTGTTACAGTTGGATTTTGGCAGAAAAGGTACCAAAGAGGGAACCGTTTCCCAGCAAGAAAGTTTGAGTTTTGATAAAACAGCTTGAGCAGATAGGAACGTAAAGATGCAAAAATTTATGGGCCTTTTTTAAAAATAGCATCTCATGTGACCACCAGTTGCCTTGAGATGTGCAGCTGACTCGTCGTGCAGGAGATTTTTGTGTATTTCGTGGGCAAAATCCAAGGCTGATCACCAGCCTCATCTCACAGAGGTGACCAGCAACAGTCAATTGGAGATTTAGATACTTGTTTTAATAATTGCAACTTTACTTTGTTCCAAGTCCAGATTTATCTTCAGAGAGCATTGCCAGTGTGAGTGAAATATTTTAATGAGAGAAATATGACCTACTTGGGGATTCAACCCAATTTTTGGGTTCTATCCAGGATCCTTAAGATAAACTAATATGCCTTTTTCCCCTACCCCTTACGCTGAGTGTACTTAAACTGCAGCTAGGGGCTTGTGTTGCTATATTTTACACCATGTTTTATTCAGCAAGAATATTTTGAGGATTTTAGAGCTAATCTGTGGTGATATCAATCTTGGGGCAGAATTTTTTTGTTCTACAAGAAATACGAGGCTGCTTTTGGTTATTGTTCTCTAGGTTGGGTCCATCTTTTTCACACAGGAGGGAAGTGATTTATACAGAAGTTGAGTCACTGTGAGTGGATATTTTTAACTCTGGAGGTTCTTGAGTTCTGGGGGTCTTAATCTCAAAAGTTTTCTATGGGCTGGCATTTAGCCTTTTTGAAGGTGAATTTACAGCTGAGCAACACTGAATCCTCTGAGGAAGAAGAGAGAAACTGAGGTATTTAAAAGTCCATTGGGAGAAAAATAATAAAATGAAAAATGAAAGTTTCTTGCGTGAAAACTCTGAGCCTGGTGTTTAGATTCCCAAGTAATGAGTTTCTGAGCTTTGAAAGAACCTGGGCTCTGCTGAGGGGTTGGATATGTGTGTGTGAAGTGCATGTGTTTTGTTACATATGTGAAGCAACTTCAATTTCAAGAGCTTTATATTTCTGTCAGAGTGAACCAGGGGCTACCCCTGCCAGTGAGAAACACAGCTCTGCAAGAACCTAACAACATTACCCAGCTGCACTAAGAATAGAAATCAAGCCCCTGCTGGTATAATTAAGAAATCTTCACTTCCAGTCCCTGGGCTTTAGAGACCTGGATCACTAACTAATTCCAATTTAGAGAGCTTTTTTGATAAGAGCTTTTGTAAACTAGGAAATAAGCTGAGAATGAAAACTTTTCAGTGCGAGTATTTTAGCTGCGCACTCAGCCTGTTCAGTGTTATTTAATGTTTGGTCTGTCCTGGAGGGAAATCAGATATATCAGCGTTGAATTGAAGAAATACAGCACACTCATGCTCCTAAGGGTTTTGTAAAAAAAAGAGGTGGCACTCATCCACGGTCTCGGATCTTACATTTGGAAAAGAGCAGCAATTTCATTCATAAATGTAGGGGTTGGCCATGCAGCCTCATGGCAAAGTCACCTCCTGTGTGAGTCCTGGCTGCTCGCAGCTCTGGGTGATGTAGGGGTAGAAATTCAGGTTGGACATAGATTACTTTCTTGATTAATTTAATTTTTTTTTCTTTTCTATTTTTTTTCCTTTTTTTTTTTTTTAATGTGAGCTTCATAGTTGATTCTGGTCTCGTTTGTACTGGTGTGGAAGCTGTGGCAGGGAGTTGCTCTGGTTGAGCTACAGGGATGGGAAGCAAATGCCACCTATTCTTTTATCCTCCAAACAAGATTAAATATATTTATCAATACATCCTCTCCACAAATGGGAAGCATTTGTCAAGGGTGAAAATCATCAGAAGCTTGACTGAACATCATCTACTTTTTTACATACAAGTAATTACTCTTGCTTTGTTTTCATTACAGCTTCTATTCTGTTCATCTCATTCTTGTTTCAGGCTTTTTTAATTTCCTTTATTCCTCACCAGGTGGCCACTCCTCCTCCTGCAGTTTCTTTGAGGCAGCAGGCAAATTCGGTGCTATTTCTGTGTGATTCAAACCTCATAACCCACACATTGCAGGAGGTTTAAAGACACTGGTGAGATCACCCACCCACTCATTACTTATTATTTTATGTATCATGGTGTAACAGGTCAAATATCTGCCTCGTAAAAGTGTGCACGGAGAGGGAAGTGCTGCACAGGAGATGGAACAGAGCACTCCACTTCCAGCACTCCTGTTGGCATCCAAATCGCTCAATCTTTCCTACTTGGCTTTGTCACCTCGGATGAAAGAATGGTAACCCCCTCTGTCACTGGAGAGCTATGTACATTTTGGACATACT
This sequence comes from Anthoscopus minutus, assembly GCA_013399455.1. Taxonomy (NCBI): domain Eukaryota; kingdom Metazoa; phylum Chordata; class Aves; order Passeriformes; family Paridae; genus Anthoscopus; species Anthoscopus minutus. Next base: position 292,769 of record VWYI01023242.1, on the reverse strand, counting down.
GGACCATGAAATGAGATAATAATGATGTTCTTTAAAAATTCTCACAAGAGCTGGAGAGTTTGTAAATTCCCTGTCTGCTCTTTTATGTATGTTGAGGGGATAAGAGGGTTTTTCACGGAATCCCAGAGTGGGTCAGGCTGGAGGGGACCACAGAGGGTCACAGGTCCCACCTCCCTGCTCCCCCAGGGCCACCCCAGAGCACTGGCACAGTGTCCAGGTGGTTCTGGGAGATCTCCAGTGAGACCACAGCCTCTCTGGTCTCAGTTCCAGTGCTCTGTCACTGCCCAGTAAAAAGTTCTTCCCCATATTCAGGTGGAACTTCCTGGCCATGAGTTCCTGCTCCATGTGCTGGGTCCCCTGGAGCAGAGTCTGGTCCATGCTCTGGCCCCCTCCTGCAGATGCTGACAGGCATTGATGAGGTCCCCTCTCAGCCTCTCAGCCATCTCTTCTCCAGGTTGAGCCCTCAGCCTTTCCTTGGCAGGAAGGTGCTCCAGGCTCTTAATTTGTGCTAGTGGATCATGGTAACACCCGAGAACCTTTTACAAATGAACAAAATAATAATTCTCCACTTTATTCTAAATGAAATCTTCCTTTTGCGTCTTGCTCACCTCCTTTTCTCCTTCCATGATTTGATATACCATCCTAATTTGTGTCTTTCCAAGTAATATTATGGCAGGAATACAAATGTAGGAATTTCTTTAATGGAAGGAGGCTTCCACTTCTCCAGAGAGCTGGAGACTGGGTGCCAGATGGAGCTCACTGATTTCATCCAGCACAGGGGTGGGCCTGAATTATCAGAAAGGAACACAACATGCTCAAAATACCTGTTTATTCTGGTTTTAGTTTCTTCTGTCACTTAAAAAAAACAGAGCTCCTTGTATAGGATGTAGGAGATGGCAGGAGATCATGGAGTTGTTTGGGTTGGAAAAGACCTCTCAGATCCTTGAGTCCAACCATTAAGATGTGTGAAGGAGGTGCCCAGGAGCACACCTTTTGATATTCTAATCCCTTCTGGGTCTGGTGGAGAGGAGTTTTGGCTGCAGCTCTGTCCTGTTTGCCCAGTTGGTGGCATTTCCTCCCCATGGATGCTGTGGGGAGGCTGGCCTGTGCTGGTGAGCTGCCCAGACAGACTTCTGAAGGCCCATGGCTGTGCATCCAGCTTTCCCCAGGAGGGGTTTCCATCTCCGTCCTGGGAAAGCCGCATCCCAGGTAATAGAGTGGGAGGGACCACGTGGGCACCAGCATCAGGGCTGGAATTTGTGTCCAAGGCTTCTTTTCAAAGCAGAAAATAAGAACATTTTCCTTGATGCTTTCAGAGGTTAGCGACTGCTTTGAAAAGTTGCAACCCCAGTCATATTTGAAACTTGATTTAATTTGATTTTTTTTTTTAAGGAGGGCAAGAGTACAATTTAGGCAAACATTTTTATATATTTTTTTTTTCCTGGAATGATGAAACTACTGCACTGCAATCAAGCTGCAATAAAAATGTGAAATACTGTCAGATGATATGAAGCTGGTGCAAATGAAAGCCAGCGATAGAGATGGAATCCTAAAATAAATTCCAGGAAAAAGCAAATTATTTACTTTCAAAATACAGAAAGTAAACTAACCTTAAAAGTACTGGTACAATGCAAAATAGCTTTGGCTGTGTACAGGTTCAGCTAAAACAGAAGTGCAGATTACTTGTGCAGTGAAAATAATTGTCAAAAAAACTAAAATAGAAGTAGTAATAATAATAATAATAATAATAAAAAAATAAATTCGGGAGCAGGCAGTGGAGGGGAAGCCAGGGCTGGAGTCAGCTTTGCAAAGGGGACTGTAGGTGGAGCTCGGATCTGCGATTCCTCACTCCAGCTCCACAATGAAGCAATTGTTTCCCAGTCTCCGCTCGGCGATTCCTCCTTCCCCCTCGGCGCTTTTTGGTGGCAGTTGTGTTTATTTGAAGGTGTCCCTTTGCGCCAGGGCTGTCCCGGAGCGCCCGGATCCCCCGCGGATGGATGCGCAGCCTCCGGGCGGCGGGAGGAGCTGGGGTTATTCCCATGACATCCAAGGGCTTCGTGCAGCCAAAAAAACCTTCTCAGGAACACCTAATCCTTGGGCTGCCTCCAAGCACCACAATCTCCCCGCAAAACTGACACGGGCCGCCTGGGACACTTGAGGGCTTTAGGTGTGTCTCTCTCTGAAGTCAGCCACAGCCGAGCATGAGGCAAATGTGCCCAGACCAAAGAAAATAAATTATGTGGGCTCCAATTTTCAGCAGTTATGAAGTATTAAATTACACATCTGAAGAATTCGCTCGGGGATTAACCCTTCGGAACCCGCACGGAGGGTTCTGGTGGCTCCTCCTGCAGGGACGGAGCTGCCCCGTGTTTCAAAGGCACGTGGGTCATTGGTCACAGGGCGGCAGCGCTAATTGAAATGCGCGTCGTAATTAATTGTTAGCGCGAAAAGGAGAGGCTTGGAACACGCGGAGAGGAGACCTGGTACCTGTGCAAAAGCTGGGGGGGTGGGGGATGAAGAAGCAGCTCTGGGTTTTGCCGCTTCTCAGGCACATCCCACGGATGTCCAGAGTGCCGCCAAACTTTTAAATGAAACTATAAAGTTTTAGCCTCTGTTTTGGAGCCGCGAGTGCAACTTCCAACACGACATTAGCAGGCACTCCAGCACAATTAGCACGGCCTCTGGAGCTGCATCTCTATTCAGGTTTGGAGAAGTGCTCGTGAGCCACTGCCATTCTGCAGAATTTCTTGCTGAAAAGGCATCAGCTCTGGGTAAGAGATGCAAAAAGTACAGCCTGCTCTTCCTCCCTCAAGTATTTCTGGTTCCCCACAAACATCTGTAACATCAAATATCTGGTACGTTGTGCTGCTGAAACCTAGAAGTGTAAACCCCACACTGGAAAAAACAGCTAATATATATATATATATATATATATATATATGTGTGTGTGTGTGTATATAAGATTTTTAAAGGTATATTCTTAAGCAAATAATTAGCCCATGGAAGCGATAGTGCTAAACAAATAGACAATTATTCAGAAAGAGTTTTTGGGCATGTTCCCCCCACTCCCCTGCTATTGCACTAATTTAGTTTGTGGTCTTGTAAACCAATCTGAAACTGAGTTTTGTAATAACTCCAGGAAGCTGCTTTGCTGGTGAGTTTGCTGAAGTGGATGCACCCTTGCTGCTGTCTCCTGCCACATACAGTTTTCCACAGATAAAAATCAGTGTTTGCAATCTTTTTTTTGTTTTGATTTTTTGTGATTTTTTTGGTTTTTTTTTTAATCTTGGAAGGACCTGATCCTCAAAATGGTGAAAAACAATTTTGTCAGCATGAAAAGAAAATCTGGGAGATAGCATTTAATCTTCAAAGGCAACTTGGGATAATTCCTCCTGCTGGTCCCTGCCCTGCCTTGCTGGGCCATGGGTGGCTGTGTGGTGGCCCTGTCCCAGAAGGGACACACTGTGGGGCTCATGGATTGTGAGGACGCTGGGCTGGCCACACAGGAGCTGGAAGTGGTGTGAAAGGGACACACAAAAAATTTGGAGGTCGCTTCTTTGGAGGCCTCAGGGAATGCTGTGGCCCCGTTTCCTGTAACCTCTGTGGCAGGATGGAAATGACAATGACCTTGTAAGATTTGGGCTTGCAAAACGCCGTGTGTGCCATTAAACTGCTTTTATGCCTTATGTACCTCTTAGAGATGACATGTTTACGTGGTTTGTATTACAGATGAATATCTCTCTGGCCTGAGAGTGTCTTTCCAAACTCCCTTATTTCTCATTTCCCGTCCTCAATGACATAATAGATTTAAAGTGCAAGGTAATTTTCCACCTCTGTATTTTTAGAAAGGCTTTCACTGAAGAATAGACCCAGTGTTTGAGGGGGTTGCAGCTGTAAGCATCAGGAAAATATGTAAGTTGTAGAAGATAAGGCATGGAGGAGGTATAAATACTATTTCTGTGTATATTGAAAATGGCTTCAAAAGTGAGGATATGTTTCTTTTATAGTAGTATATTCTCCTTAAATTCTGCTGTAGTAGGGAATGAATCAGGACATGCATGTGTGTGTAGGGGGTTTCCTTTTTTTATTTTTTAGGGATCACTTATTTTTTTACATTCCTTTCAGTAGCGTTACAGTTTTCCAAGAGTTTCCAAAAACAACTTACTGGATTCAGTGTTCTGAATACATTTTTTAAAATTTTCCTAACTCATATGTGGCATTGAAATTCATGTAAAGTGGGAATATTTGAAAGTAAAGGAAGGGAAGTACAATGCTGGAGTGATACCATGAAAAAGGTGAGTCTCTTCTACATGCACAAGCAAATGGGGGCAGCAAGAGTAAATGAAGGGTTTAATGACTTTATAAAGTCTTCAAAGCTTTTTGGCTAAAACTTGGTAGAGAAACTATCCTATGGCTATTTTCAAGATACATGGGTTTTTATTAGTAATTCTCAAAACAGTTTCATCTGATTCTCTTTGGGCCACGTTGTAGTAGGCTGCTCTACACAAGCAATTCCTCACAAAGATTTTTTTTCCTCGCATACCAAGGAGGTTTTGGGTCAGTGTGGGAGCCCTGTCAGGCTCTGTCAGAGCTCAGTGCTCAGCCCATGTTCTCAGGATGGCTGGGGGAGCTGCCCAATGCCAGATTTGTCAGGGGGACACAGATCTTGTGTTATTTCTTTTGGTTCAGCAATCCAGGATAGAATACACATCAAAGCCTGGTCCTTGTTTGTACCCCTAAACCCCTCCAAATTGGAATCCACCCTTAAACACCCAGAAAGTGCAGGAATTCTGACTCGTTGTACTTCACTGGAGAAAGCTCTGCTGGCTGGGAGCAATTTGTGTAACACTTTTATAACCCCCTTGCTTTCCACGTGGAAATCAGGTGAGAAGGTTGTGGATGGATATGTGACACTGTTGACATAAAAAAATATGACAGTGGAGTCATCACTGCTTTTAGGGTCAAACATAAGGCATTTCTGGAATGTATGAAAATTGGAGGGTGTGTCTGCTGAAGAGAAAAGAGGATTTGGGAAGTGTGGAATAGAGCTCTGTGCAAGGGCTTTATTGCGGATTAGAACACCAAAGCATTTTGGCACGTTTGGGTCTGAGCCAGAACGTCACTGGGATGAGGCCAGATGAAAAACCTGCATGTGTAGAGTCTCTTCCCAGCATCCCTAGTTGGAGGGTGTTTAGGTGGCTGGATTAGTTCCAGCTTTGGGGCAAGCTGGTATTCCCACGTTCTGGTGTGAGGACCTGGAACACGTGGATTTTCTAGCTTACATGTTTAAGAGACTCAGGAGATTTTCTGAAGCTTTCCTGAGCTCCACTTTTGAACCTAATCAAGCTCTTTTGTGGAATTTAGAGTCAAGTGGAAAGTGCAAAAACTGGATTGTGATCAAGGAAAGGCAATGAACACTTGAACTGGGAGGTAAGGGGTAAGGTGCCTCCTGTGACTTACAAGATCCAAAACAGCACTGAGGATATTCTCTCTCCTGTTCTAAGAAACCAGATCCAAGTGGTTTCTTTGCTCTGTTCCCTTTGTAAAGTAGCTATGAGGAAAATTACAGATAAGTCTCAGCCAGAAAATCCATCTGGTATGAGAAGAAGGGGCCAAAGAACAGCTCTTTGAACACTCAAGGCTGCCTTCTGTCTTGACTAAACTACCTCCTGCCCAGTGGTGGGGTCTTCCATTCCCTTTGACTCAGTTTTATTTTGCATGTGGGTAGTGAAGGTGCTGTGCTAAACAGCAACTTTTCAAATTTAAACCTTCAAATTTTGAAGGATTTAGCATGGTGTTTCTTGCCCTTGCAGAAGTGTCCTGCTCATTTCTCTCCCCGAGATTCTCTTGGATCAGGTTGTGTCAGGGATCATCGGTATCAAAGTCTGGGGGCCAGGGGACACTCCTTGGCAGGTCTGTTCTTACAGCTGGCGCTTTCGCCCACAGTTGGTTCCAAATCTTTTCCCCCAAAAAAATGTGTCACTTTGCTTCCCAGTTTTCAGCCAAAGTTAGGACAGTAGAAAGCAGGGGATTTTGCTGAATTTTGTGTCCAAATGGTAAGAAAAAAAATACGAGAAGTTGCTTCTTGAAGTGGGGAGATTGTTTTAAAACTCTGAAGCTGAAGGATTTCTTTTTTGCTTGGGAGAAGAAAATTTTCAGTTTGTGTGCATTTATTTAAAGACAGGTTCACACTTGCAAAGTCTGCATGTTCTTTTTTTCTGAACAAAGCAGGGTATGGCTGAGCTATTTCCCACCTCAAGCCTGTGGCTTCAGCTGAAATATTGGCAGAGGGTAGAGCAGAACAAGCAGAGAGGGACCTGATTTCTTCTGGGATATGGTCAGCTCAGGAGCCTCCTGCAGCCTCTTCAGCCCTTTCCCTGCTGTGTTGGATGGAGCTCGATGCTTGGGATGACAACAGTTCCAGGTGGGAATGTACAAGTGACTTATTTTCCAAGCCTGCACTCTGCAGTGGCAGTCACCTCTAATTAAATAGTTACGAGAAGTTGCTTTCAGGCAGTTTCAGGGCAGCAAGAAAAACACTTGTTCAAAGGTAGGATCAAGCACAGCTGCAACAACATCTCCCTGAGGGCATCTAACATGCATGGAGTAGAACTTGAGGGTTGTGTCTACAGAGGTTCAAACCTCTCCTTTAGCCTTGCTATGACCCAGCTGGGAAGGAGATTGTTCCAATTCTTACATGGCCACTAATGCATGCACAACCTGCAGTAGGATCATCTCTGTGACTTTTCTTTTATTATCTTTTTTCTTCTGCTTTACAGAGAAAAGTCTTGCGCTGGTGTCACCAAGAAGCTGGTGATACTTGCTCTCCAAATGGTCGTTTTGCTGTGTGGCTGGTGGAATCAGGGTTGCCAGAGCTGTTGTATATTGGAGACCCCACGCCTACCCTTGGGAAGGCTGAGAGAGCAGGGTTTGTTCAGACTGTAAAAGAGAAGCTTTGGGGTGAGCTAACTGTGGCCTTTCAGTCTGTGAAGGAGCCAGCAAGAAAGATGGAGAGAGATTATTTATGAAGGCATGGAGTGCCAGGGCATGGGAAATGGCTTCAAATTGAGAACAGGTTTAAATTTAGAAAAAATCCTCCCTGTGAGGGTGGGGAGGCCCTGGCATGGGGTGCCCAGAAGAAGCTGTGGCTGCCCCTGGATCCCTGGAAGTGTCCAAGGCCAGGTTGGACAGGGCTTAGAGCAATCTGGGACAGTAGAAGGTGTCCTCGCTCATGGAAGTGGGTGGAACTGGATGAGTTTTAAGGTCCTTTCCAACCCAAACCATCCTGGGATTCTGTGATACAGGTGATGCCAGCTACAGGAAATAGAGCTGGAATCGGCAGTGGTGGCCTCAGTCTGAGCATGTCTGTCTGTAACTGTGAGTAGAATCATAGAATCCCAGAATGGTTTGGGTTACAAGGGACCTTAAAAGTCATCTTATTTGCAGCCCTCTGCTGCAGGCAGGAACACCTTCCACTACACCAGGCTGCTCAAAACCCCATCCAACTTGGCCCTGAACACTTGCAGGGATGAGGCAGCCACAACTTTTCTTGGATACCTGTTTCAGCACCTCAGCCAAGAGGAGGAACTTGTGCTTCTGCTAACAGGAGACACCAGGTTACCTGTATTGAGGGCTGTAACTGAGAATTGGTGCAACTCTTTATGCACAGGCAGCGTGGCACCAATGTTCTGCTCAGCAGAGGGATGCATGGAGCTCCAGCAGCTCCTCCTTGGGCACAGATCCGGCTCCAGGGAAGGCTCTGGCATGCCTGTGCAGCTGAGGCCGATGGCAGCGAGGTGCGAAGGGCTCTCGTGCTGCCTGCCCTGCCCGGCTCCACGCGCTCTGTCCCTTCTGTGGCAGCTCTGCTCACCCCCTGCAGCGACAGCAGGTCCTGCTTGAAACCATTTCAGAGCCACAGATGACATGGAGAATCAGGCAGCTGACATTTGCAGGGAGGTTGGAATGATTCACTGTTCTCCAAGAGACACTGCTCAGGAAGACCCCCTCTGCTGTTGCTGTTCGTGCTGAGAACTTGTTATATTTTTCCTGTCCTAGATGCTGTGGAATATTGTACTCTTTTGGCAGATTGATTATAGCTTGAAAAATATCTCCTTGGCCTTTTTGGTGAGGCTGCAGTGGTGCTCTTGGTGTGAAAATGTGCCTGGTTTTTGGGGAATGGCTGCTTAGTTAACTCTGTGCTAACAGAGGAGTGATGTGAAGGCAGGCTCTCTGCCCAAAGGAAACAGTGGATTCAGCAGCCAGAGGGAGCCAGGAAGGGGCAAGGGATAAAAACCTTCCCTTGCATAGTTGCTGTGGTTGTCCCTGCACATGTGGGGCCATGGCCCAGGGACATGAAGGGACAGCTTCTTTCCCTGACGCTCTCTGGCCTCGTGTCAAAACAGCAGTGATGTTGTTGGGCCTGCTTAGGCGGTCTCAGGTGAGATGTCAGGTGGGGGAGCCTGGCCAGATGAAAGAGGCACAGGACTGTTAGTTGTGTATTTCCACGTTTATTAATGTTTTTTTACAAATGAGAGGTGGAGCTGGTGTCAGAGGATGAGGCCTTTGAGAGGTTGTTAGGCCCATGTAAAGGACAAGGACCTGGGTAAAAGGTTTGCTGCGTGCAAACAAAACCCATGTCCTTGCACTCTCTGGGAAGTATCAGTAGCTGCTCTCTCTCTCTCCCCTGAGTTATTTTAATTAAGCTAATGAGCAGTTAAGTTCATTTTGGATGCTGTGCATCCCCTTTTCGTGCCCATGGATCTCACTAGGCCCAAAGCACACACCAAAGGCAGCAAAGGTGATGTTACTCTAAGGCTCTGAACTGTCTTAACAATGCCAAGGAGACAATTTTAGCTCAGTAAATGCTGCTTTTCCACCTCTTCAGAAATCCAGAGGATTCAATAACAAACATGCTACAACAGTGGATAACTGAGGCCGTGCCACAAGAACCTAAGTGCTATGAAATACCAATAAATAAGTTGAGAAAGCAAGAGCTGATGTTGTAATCACTGAGAAGTACCTACAGATTGCAATCCATGGAGTTGTTTTTCATTTGCTTTGGTGCCTTCCATAGCATTCCCCTGCCATAGTTTATATCAAGGAAAATGGTTTTATTAACATTGGACTGGGACCATTGCCTATTTTGAGAAGGGACTGGGGACAGGATCAGAGGTGGTAATTCCTTACACTAAATTTCATCCCATAAGTTCTTTGCAGAAGCGAAACAAAAGCTGAGTGAAAAATCATTGGTTTGTTCTACATTATTTTAGTTTTGTGCTGCTGGGTTTTTAACAGAAGGAACATCAGTTATGACTGAAAAAAAATAAATCTGACTTTAATGTCTGTATCATTGAAATGAAGGTGTCTAAGGAGGTAGAGAATAAAGAGGTGCCACATAAAGCTGCTCCACCCAAATGCAGGGCTATGCTTGTCCCAAGCAAAGAAGATCTTGAAACTTTCCACAGTGCTGGAAATCGCTGTCCTGCCTGCAGCCCACGGCTCTCCTGGGACAGAGGCCCTGCACATTCCCTCAGGAATCTCCATGAGTTCTGGAGTGGCACATTTCTCAGTCGCAAGCCACACTGGGTTTAAAAGCAAAACTTGTACCATATCAGGTTTTTAAGAACAGGGCTCATTTAAAAAAAGACAGAGTTTCTTTAAGGTTTCTTTAACCCCATTAACACAGCTGTTAAGAACATAACCACCAGACTGTGTTTATTTTTTGTGGGAATTCTTGGCAATCACTCAGGGGATGCTGTTTCCCCCACTTATTTGCTTCTCCCTCCACTAGAGGCAGAAATTCAGCTTTTGCTCTGTTGAAGAGAGTCGGAGAGCTGCCATCAGGGCTCCGTGCCCAAGTCATAGGGAAGCAAAAACCATCTGGTTGCTTTGTGATAAGATGCCCAAATCAGGTGTTCCTGAACCTCTCATAGGCTGTTTCCTCTGACAGGATGGACAGGTTTGGTTTTTGAGGTCTGAGGACTGAGATGCCTGACTGATCAGGCCTATTATTGCATCCTATGCAGTTATCACAGGATGGTTTGGGTTGGAATGGACCTCAAATCCCATCCAGTGCCACCCCCTGCCGTTGGCAGGGACACCTTCCACTGTCCCAGGCTGCTCCAAGCCTCATTCAGCCTGGCCTTGGACATTTCCAGGGATCCAGGGGCAGCCACAGCTTCTCTGGGCACCCTGTGCCAGGCCCTCCCCATCCTCACAGGGAGAATTTCTCCTCAATATCGAGTCTAGATTTCCTTTATATATGTGTCCTCCTCTTAAGCTGTGACACAAATTATTTGTTCAAACATGAATGTGATCTTCTCTCTCCAATTTCCTGTTAAGTCAAATGAGAGTTTGTTGGGTTTTCTGCTGAATTTCTGGCAGATGCTCACATGAATCTAAGCCATGTAAAAACCCTTCCATCAGTCTCTGGGGGTAGAACAGGACATGCCCAGAAAGTAAAGAAAAAAAGAATAACTCTTAATCAATAAAAATCTTTCTAGTGATTTTTCTGTATCTAGAAGTTAATTTTCAAAATGTCTTAATACTCTCCTTCACCTTGACATCCTCATCTTTCACTGGGTCTGACTTCAGCCACTGTACAAGCTAGAGTTGAAAGTAAAATCATTTATTCAGTGTTCCCCTCCTTTTAAAAAAGTATTGTGTACTGGGTAGACAGTAACACTGTCTTGTAAATATATTATTTTTTCTATCAAAATGGTTTTTTGTGCTTTTTAACATGGAAAATGACCATATTTCTGAAATTCAATGCACACTGTTGGCTTAGTAAGAAAAAAGAGCTTAATCTAACGATGGATAATTGGAAAATAAATTCTAAAAATATTGAATACATTTAAATTTTTGACACTTGAGGACAGTTAACTCCCTCAGAATAGGGCTAAATGTGGTCTGATGCCCATTATTTCCTGTTTTTCTGTCATCAAAGAGGATAAAACAATCCCAGCCTTATAAAATGTGAATTATTTTTACTGTGATTATTTAAGGTCAATTCTTAGAGGAAGTGTGTGAAGGAAATGAGCTTAATCGTTAGACTAAGTAAATCTAATCTTCAGATTATAACTTAATGAAACTAAAAATGAAATTATTTCATATGTTTTTGAGATTGTGTCAGAATATTGTCCTTTGCTTCGAGAAGGCTCTGCAAAAGGTGATTTCTGCACTACTTCCTCTTCCTTATGAGGTGTTGGGGATGTTTTGCACCTGGCGCTGCTTCTTTCATTCCCAGCTTGGGTTTCATTTCCACTTTGGGTTTAGGGCTGCTGTGCAAGGTGAGGCTCAATTGTCTATTGCAGTTCAACAGTTCAAACAGCCTTAGGAAACGAAAGCCTTTTAACCTTGGAGCCACAGTGATGAATTACTGGTGCAGTTATTCCCTTAAAAAGGCACAACAGCACGGGAAGCAGGCTGTCCTTGGGCCACTGTGTCCTGCAGAGCTGGTGACTCGTGGAATCGCAGCCCAAGGAGCAATCCTGAGAGGAACTGTCTGAGGTGTTCAAAAGGGCCAGACAGTTAATTCATTCCATCCCTGCAGATCAGGAGAATGATGATAAAATCAGTGCTTTTTGCAGCTGGTGGTCTTGCATTGAATATAATTATTTAAAGTGTTCAGCCACGCCTTCACCCACACGGTCGCTGTTGGGATCGTCAACCCTGCATCGCGCCGACACCTTGAACCCGTGACTTATAGGAACAAGGCACTTTTCAGGTTTTTAAGTCTGATATCACTGAATCCTGCATGTACATCCCATGCTGTTCTTCCCTCCTCCTGATATTCCTCTGACTATCTTGCCTTGTTTCCCGCTCTCTGTTTCGTTAGTCGTGGCGCTCCGATTGCTCGCGTTTTATGTCCACGCAGTTCTGGCGTTCCCTTACCATATGGTCATCCTGATGTTACCATTTGCCTCAATCATCCTTTTTGTAGCTGCTTGAACATCTTAATTGATCTCCTGAGCTACGTTAAAGATTTATAACAGACGTCGGTGTAATTCATTTCACGAGCACATAACCGCACCTTTCTGTCTGATTGGACGTCCACACCTCTCCCTCATAAAAATGCACAAAAAGCTTGGCCTTGTGTCTCTGCGGTAAAATAATGGACGTCTTGAAGGATATTAGAAACCTTGTACCACTCTGCTCCAGCCAAAAGCATAAGCTGTGGCCCCTCAGTTGGTGCTAATAAGGTGTTCTCTGCTTTCTCTTAAACAAAACCTCAAACTGGAGAACTTTTCCTTTCTCCACCACTAGCAGAGATGGTGAAACTTTTTTTTTTTTTCTTTTGAGTAAGATTCAAAGCCGTGTGTTGATAATATTGTTAAGCTGAAATGCATATATCAGAGTGGTGATGGTGCCAGGAGCTGCTTTTGGCCAGGCCTGTGTTTCTTAGTATATGCGGCAGAGGCATGTGCAATTAATGATGTTGGCAAAAGAAGCACTGCAGGAAGAGCACACGAAATGAGAGGTTTGATGGTTTCTGCAAAGTGCTGTGCCCATCTTTTCATGCAGAAAATGAGTAAACCATTACTCTACATATGATTGGAGCAGAACAGAGCACTTTTTGATGGGGTTTGTCAGAGCGCATTCAGAAGAAGCTGTATATTAAAAGATAAATTTCATCACCCAGTTAAGAAAATATGTCTAAGGGTAGATAGCAAAAAGATAGGGCATGTCCTTTGTGCCATTAAAGGGGTGGATTTTTGAGTATAAATGAGAGCCAAGTCTGTCTGATGAAGAATTTTCATCAGGATATCCAACTATGGTGTAATTGTTGAAAATGATCTTTGGCCAGATGTTTTTCTCAGGAGTTGTAGCCTTTGTGACTTATTTTCTCACCTGTGCAAGCTAAAACCTTTATTTTCCTTCAGCTTTAGTTTTGATTAGAAAGTGTCAGTCTGGTACCAGACTTTGCACTTCTTTGGTAGAACCTTTGTGTAGCAGTTCCTGGTCAGAATTTTCTGTGCACTGGCCAAACACTCAGCAAAGCAAGTTTGGTGAAGAATTTGTCTTGCAAAAATTTTTAGGAAATTTTTTAGTGGATGTATGCAACCCATTCACTTCACTATTCCTTTGCTAAATGTCTCTCACTCCCTTCTCTTTGTGGTAGTAACATATTTGAACATTATGTTGTGTCCATGCAGGTAGTTGGTATTTGTTCAAGTTTTTGGGTTTTTTTCCTGTTCTGTGATGTCACCAGCTGAAGATTTCTAGCAGTAGTTTCTCTGGTGGTATCTGTTATAGGCTGAACCACTTCTGGTCTCAAATGTCTCTTATTTCTTTTTGGAAAGTCCCTTTAGTTGGAAAATCAAAGTGCTCTAAAGCTTTGTGTGATGTATAAAATTGGGATGAAGCACAAACCTATGTTTCAATTCTCTCCCCTGTAAAAAGAAATAAAAACTCTACACATCAAAGGATCAGCATTAAAATATTAAGTAAAACTTTATTGTAAAATCAGAGACTATTCATTATTCTTCCTAACATATTTCAATAATCTTGAAAGCTGTATGAAGTCTGGTATTTTTTAATTTTTTCTCTGAGAAATGGATTGAGCCTTTGGTCTTAGACCTTCCTGTAGCATGGCCATAGTTCATGGACAAGGTTGATATGAGCCTTCCCAGGAAGAATGTCTTTTCCTGAGCAGTACAGAGTACCTTATGGCTTATTTTTGAGATACATGTTGCTATTTTTCTGCACTATGAAATTCTTCAATTTTTAGATGTTTGTAAACTTTAAAAGCAAAAGTGACATGATCAGATTAAATCATTTAATAAGAGCAGATCTTCCTTAATTGCGTGACAGCCAAGATATTACCTCCGATTCTTCAGTGCTGCTCCTCCTCATCTCCTCAAACCATTCACTCTCCAAATAAATTTCTATAGTGTGTGACCATTCCTTTGGGGACAGAAACAGTGAATTTATTGCCTGGGTAGTTATATAGGAAAGGTCCAACTTTAACCCAAGGAAGGTGTTTCATAGTTGACCAAAGTCTTAATAAATAACCTTTTACTCTGCTTAGAAATACCGCAGACAAATCTTCCTAGCTATTGTTTCAAATAAATCTCTTCAAATAAATATGAAAAAAATTAAAAAAAGAAAACCACACTCAAAGAGGATCATTAAAATCACAGAAGAAAGCAAGCAATAAATGTGTGTGCTCACCTTGGCAGTAAAGTTTGATGATGTGCTGTCCATCACTTCTGCCTCCTCCGAGGCAGCTGCCTGTGGGACTGGCAGCTGAGCGCTCAGAAGCAGAGCGAGCCCTTGCACCAGGCCTGTGTTTGTACACAGCGCTGGAACAGCTGGTTTGGATTTCAAAAATTCTGTTTTTATTAGAACACTGACTCTTGTTTATCGTTATTGATTTTATTGGGTTATTATTGACTGACTGCACCCCATGGGCCTATTAGTGAAGTGCTAGTAAAGCATTAAAGGAAGACTTGGGCTTTTCTGTGCTTTGTACTTACAACATTTGCTTTTATCGTGACTTTTAGCCAGCTGCCTAACTACAAACATGGGCAGCCTCACCCACCAGCGACTGAAATGAGGACAAGAAAGCAAAGAATTTTCTATTTTTTTCAATCTTTACAACAGCAAAACAAAGTTTTGAGGTTATTTACTGTTTTGTTTAATTCTCAGGGAAGTCTTTCCATCTTTCTCATCTCCTTAAGACTTCTGGCTATATATTAGAAATAGAACAAACTCATCAGTCTTACTCAAAAAATAAAAGTTATTGCAGATACTTTTTACTATTGTATACTATTTGATCTTTCTGGGTGGAAAGGGAAACTTATTTTCTTAATAATATGAATCAAATGATAGACAATACTCAGTTTAAGCCAGATCAGAGTGGGGTGAACTCTGACAGGCTGTATATCAAAATCTAGAGGCCATCCTAATGAAACTTTAGGTATCACTGACTCTCTCCTAACACAGTTTGGCTTCTCATAGTACTGTAATCTCTGGATTCTCCCAATAATCTTGTTGCCTGTCCCTTTAGTGTTATTTTTCTCTCCCCTGCTCCATAGAAATGAAGCAATCACCTTTTTCCAGTATACCCCAGTCCAGGGTTATGGGCTGGCCTTACTGAGCTGTAGCAGCATCGGGGGAAGAGGCACTGAGCAAGAATTCATTGTCTCATTTTGTGAAGATCCCATCCCATCCCAATAGTATTCAAGGCCAAACTGGACTGGGTTTGGAGCACCCTGGGTTAGTGGAAGGTGTCCCTGTCCATGGCAGGGGTGGGATGAGCTGAGCTTTGATGTCCCTTCCAACCCAAACCGTTCCATGGTCCTGTGACTTACAAAATACTAGAACAGTCAGCCTCAGGAGTACATGAGGAGACAATGTTCACCAAAATGTCCCCTCATGAAACTAAGAATTTCAAGAATAACTTCCTTTTGGGTGAGGAGAAAAGGAGGAGATAGTAGATGAGGAACACAGGAGTCCTAAAGAAAGCCCTGGCAGAGGCCATAGGGAAGTGGTAGAAGCGTCCTGGCATTTGAACACGATAAGTGCTCACAATTCTGTTGTTAAATTCTCATATTCCACATGGAAACAAGAGTTTGTGTTCCCAAAACTGCAAGCAGACAATCAGATTGGCATGGCAAAGAGATCTCAAACAGGTCTTCTTTGCTAATAATTGTAGCCTGTTACTGCTTCTGACTGCTAAAAATATGTTGCAGGATAACAGAAATGGGATAAAAAAATGAGAGTTTTCTGCTCCTCTCTAAGAACACATTAATTATGGAAGTCATATTTTTCTCTGTCAAATCTACTGCTGTGAGTAGTAATAGCTTCTCCTGAAAGCTGTCATGAAGTAAAAACAGTGACAAAGACATGTCTCTGCAGCTTAATGTCAAGCTGAACTGGTGGGCAAACTTTATTCTGAATGTGAACAGTGTATTTTTGGGGCTGTGAAAAGAAAACAGCATCTAGCATTGGATATACAGGGGTGAGCTATAGAAGTGGTTACCTATCCATAGGTTTTAAAACTGAAAATTAAACACAGATTTACTGCCTTGTCTCAGAAATAGTTCACCAAGTTTATATTTGTATTTACTCACCTTTGCTGTGAACTTTGTGGATGGAAAGGATTGCAACAGAAAAGAGGTGCTGAAAATCAGCTTGGGGTCTGAAATTTATATCGGAGGAAAACTTACCTTTGGATTGTAAATCCAAATATAAATTTGTTTTTCAAGATGATCTTAATGCAGTTTCATCTCACAAAGGAGTCTCTTGGCCACTTCCAGCCAATCCAGTGTGTGAATGTGCCAATAAATGCAGGAAAAATCCTGGGAACTTTGTTCAGTTATGAACACATTTTATATTAAAAGCAATATAATTTTGTCTTTGAGTTCCATGATGGGTGCAGCAGACAGCAGCCAGGCATCACCAGTTACTGTTTAATTTGCTGGTACAATCAAACAGTGAGATGCTCTCACAATTGACTGTGCCCACAATTTTGTGCTTGACTGCAGGTGCAAAATTGAGGATGCAAAAATCAGAACACAACTTGATGATTGCTTAAAATTTGGTCCATTCCTGTTTAAAAATCTTTGACTTCTGTTTGTCACATAATAGATTTTTTTTTTTTTCCCAGAATTGGTATTGTTCACCAAAATTTACTTTGAAAGATAAAAACCACCACCTGTAAGCATATACCATATTTATAATGTAATTTTGAATGGAAATAAAATTTATAGTGCTGTAAATAAGGTGTTTTTATAGCCTTTATTTAGCTCCCCCAAAAGAATTTAATTAATTTATCTACTTATCCCAGGTAAATTACTGTTTGAACTGTTCTTTTTTTTTTCAATTTTTTAATACCATGCACAAATAGTATTTAAAAATTCCTGTCATAGAAATCAACATTCAGAAAGTTACTTTTTTTAATTCAGAAAGCTACAAATATGAGAATCGGATGCTGTATTTTCATCTAACAAACTATGCATATTAAAAAATGTTTTGATGATACATAGACGGATATATTGTGTTGTTCAGTAGCAGCAGAATTATACATGGACTTGTGTGAAATACAAAACTCTTCTGATAGTGATAGATTAAACCAAATTTGGCAAAATACCTCTGTGTTAGCCAAGTGACACAATTCAGGGACTGACTCCTTCTATATGATTGAAGTGCTTAATAGTGTTCTTATTTTATGGATATCAAATATTCTGACCACAGATCCAATGCAATGGTACAATTTAGTTTTATGGAGCTAATTAATTATTTCTGGACAGTAGTAAGTTGGATTTCCCAACTAGTCTACTTCAGAAAATGAGTTAATATTCAGAGAAACACTTTCACCATCACAAACTTAGATTTATGTTGTATTTTTGAGAGCTATAAAAAAAGCACAATACATTTCTGTAGCAATATTTTGCTTTCATTAGTGAAACTGATGTTGATCTACCTCTCTCCATCCACGTGCTGTTCACAACCCCTGCTTTATGCTGAAAGACATTTCTGTACTCATCCTCTTTGCACTGTTGAGAGAGAAACCAGGGATAGTTGGGGGAATGAATTGCTCAGTTTTGTGCCCAGTGTCACTGTGGGATGGTGTAGGACAGTGCTTGGTGTAAGTCAAAAACCAGAAAATGAAGGTGGAGTTTGTAGATTTGGTTTGTGTGTTGTTTTGGTTTTGCATCACTCCACCCAAAATAGTGATTTTTAAAATTTTTTCTTACATTTGGAGGATTATTTTGTAGACAGGGTGGTATTTCTCTATCCAAATATTCCTGACTGTCAAAAGGAAGTCCGGATCTGCACTTTGAGAGCTCTCAGAAATGTTTTGGAGTGACATTTGTAGTTTGTAGGACATGACCAGTGAAAGGAAGAGCCTGCAAGGATCCTTCAACCACCCTGTTTTTTCCATGTGCATGACCTTCCCAGAGCCCAGTATTCCTCTTTATCCCTGCCCTTCTGCAGGTACCTGGGTTAAAGTGGAACTCTTGGCAGCTGTCATTCCTTTCCTGTTCATAATTCTTCTGCTCCTCCTGCTACCTCTTCCAAGACTGCTGGAATTTTTAGTGGGCACTGCAAGTCTGTTTTAATAATTGTTCCTCACTAAAGAGCAAACAACCAATCCAACAGGAAACATGCATGGGAATTTGGTGGGGTGGTTTTCTGCTTCCTTTTTGCTTTCCTTCCTTCACATCATCACACTTCCTTTACCTCTTCTCCACTACGTTTCCTTTTCCCAGTCCTTTCCTCTCTTCTGTTGTTCTATCCCCGTTCCTTTATTAATTCTTCCTCGCATTATGTTTCTGCTCACTCCTTTCTAGCCCTTGCCAGTTTGTAACAGTCCATGATTTCAAATGGAAAATCTGTCGCCAGAGCCCCTCCTCCACTAACATTAATGGCCACTCTCGAAAGCCTGCCCTGCCCTCCGTCATCTAATTTCAGACACTGAGGGGGCAGACGAAACAGATGGTTGGCACAGGGCTGGATGATTCACTGCTTGAAATCACGGTGCAACATTGCTGAAATTGGTGAGGGAGAAGGAGATCTGACATTTGACAGAGCCGTGTAAAAATTGCCTGATCCAGGCAAAGTTCAGACTAATCACTTGACTGTTATTTTCCAGATGCACTGATCATATGACTGTAATTGTAAAGATTATATTGACAGTGCACCGTTTCCCAAACATGCTGCACTCATTCTTAACAAAATGATTCTCTCTTGGGATGCTCAGGTCAGGCTGCTGTGGGGAATTGTGTGTTACCATTTGTTCGTCCTTGAATTTTCTTTTATTTTTTTTTTTCCTTGAATGGGTTCATTCATCTACGTTCTGATCACAGGAAGTTGTAGTTTTCAGGTGCACAGCCAAAAAAACTGAAAAATAAATTTGAGCACTTCCTTTCAGGCAGGTTTCTTTGTGGAATAAAGATTTAAATGTGAAAAGATTTGATAAGGTTTAAATGTGGAAAATAAAGAAGGAACATAAATAAGCAAGGGAAATTGTAGAGCAATAGCTTTTCAGTGTGTCTGATGAAAGTTGAATGGATTACTGTAGTCATAGAAATAGATCTTTGTAAAGATGGTAAGACCCTGGTGGAATTAGGGCAAATACAAGATCATGTGGATTCTCTGGACAGTGTTTACAGTTAAAAATATGGGAATAACCCTGGCATCAAAATTTCACTGATTCTTCATAAGTGGCTGCTTGCTGTTGTCCATTTTGGGTGTCCTCTTCAAAACAACCACTTTGGACTGAGTCACTTTGAAGCAGAGCAGGAAATTTCCTGTAAAACCTTTTAATCAGTGAAGGGACAGTGGTCTTGACTATCACGGTGGAAATTTCTGTAACCACAACGAAACCCAAACTCTCAACTGCATGAGTTGGTAAATGGCTTGGGGCATAGAAAAAAAAAAAGGAAAAAAAAAAAGTGAATTTTAGATGAGCAGTTAAACTTTGGGTGCTCCTGAGACATTCCAAGCCTTTGATGTCATTTGAAATGTCTAAGCATCGAGCTTAGTGAAGTTGCTTATAATTAGTCTTGCTAATTTTTATGAATTTCAGGGAGAGCTTCCCAAATGTTCTCAGCCTTCTGCTGCTCCTATTGCTCTAAGCAGGGCTGCGAATCTCGCTACTTATTTAGATGTCAAAGTGGTAACTGAAATATCCTTAAATGTCAATGCAGTTTCTGTTTAATACCCTTGAAAATTAGGCCTTTGTTCACTTAAAACTCATGCTGAAGAAGGAGAGAAGAGGTGGAAGAATTTAATTTGCAGTTTTAAGTTACTTCGCTCCTTTGAATCCTGTAGGTGAAAGTTATAACCCCAGTGGTTATGGTTAAAGAGTGGACAAGGCCCTAGATCATCCCCTGTGTCTTTCCAGCTGAAAGGCTGATTCTGTTGTCTCAGATAAAATTAACACCTGGAGAGCTTCAAACATGAAGGATGTATTTCCCAAGGGGTTCAGATGGCTCAAACTCCTTGAGACAGAACAGGGCTGAAAACATAATGAGCTGCAAAGCATGAACATAAGTGAAAATTCTTCATCTCAAAGAAGAGCTTGGGAGCAGATGTGGGCATTTCCAAACAGGGAAAAGCAGGAACATGGGGGAAGACTTTAAATAAACTTTTGATAAAAGCCTTGTGGGCTGATAACTTCTAGATAATAAGGATTATGGGGCTTTCCTTCTGCTGGTGGATCAGGGGACCTTTTCCTCTGGTAGCAATAACAGTTAGAAAAAATGAATTAGGAGACACCTGGAAGAGCAGACAGAACATGACTGTGGGAATCCCTGCACATGCCAGGCCTCATCACAGGTCCCCAGTACCTTAAAAAATATTTTACCTTTCCTTTGGTGTTGATGTGTGTAGATGAGAGTCCAGGTTGGTGCTACCACTTGAGAAACTGCTGGTCTTCTGGTTTTATTGAAGAGTTATGGATATTATTGCTTTAATACTTCTTTATTATTGCTTTAATACTTTAATACTTCTTTTTGAACTGAAACCCTGCGTCTTCTGAGTTTATAAAGCTTTGTTTGCTTTTTGGTTGGTTGGTTTCGGGTTTCTTTTGGTGTTTTTTGTTTTTTGGTGGGTTTTTTTTTGGTTGCTTGTTTGTTTGGGTTCTTTTTAATCTTCATGTGTAGTTGAGGTTTTCTGGCAAACTGGTAGCTGGATTCTGTTCCAGACAGAGATACCTGATATGATTTAGGTATATAAAATCCTTTTATAGCTGTGACAATATCTTTCTTTTTATCCTTCTCTATTTAGTACAATAAATGAACCTGAGAAGGCATTTCAGACCCACCTAAGCCAGACACCTTTTTTCCTTCTGACTTTCTTTGTGCACTGTATGAACTCTGTTGAGTCTTTCTGACCATGGTGAGCTTGGGTGAGAATAGGCAGACAGTGAAATATCAGTGCCTTCAGCTGGAGCTGATATTTTGCTTATGTGGCTCAATTTGGAGTGTTTTCTGTTCTCACTGGATTTAAAAAAAGGATTATTGGCAACAGGCAGAATTAACTTCCATAGGGCCACGAGTTTGAGGACCTGCTCCAGGACAGGGACCAACTTCAGCACCTTGTTAGAAATTTCTTCTTTTAATTTAAATCCTTTTGGCTTGAAAACATCTTTGGAATGAAGGTAATTGAAGCTGTAGGGTTGTAATAACAACCCCCAAATTCTCATTATTTAATGTAATTGATGGAAAAGGCTGAGAAGTAGAAAAGGAAAATATTGACTTTCATGCATTTAAGTTTTATTTATGTGATGCTGGTCCAAAATCACCAAAATAACACACAGCAGTCTTTATACGAATGTGTGTGTGTATAACTTGGGTCATTTTAAAAAAAAGTAAGTTTCTCAGTCTCCCAAAAAGGAGTTTATGGAAAAGCTGCAGACACACTTTTGTCCTGTCCCACTATTTTCAAATTTCAAAGGCCAGATAGGACATGAAACAGAGCTTAATGATTTTTATCTCTCAGTGAATTCTGGGAGCCTTTCCTGTCTGATGCTACCAAATTTGATAAATATAGGGAGTTTTTCCTCTTCCCAGCCCTCACCTTCTGGGATGAGATTTTGAATAAGCACTGCCAATTTTACAGTCTCAGAAAAAAAATAAAAAAAATCCAACCCCCTCCCCCTCAAAAAAAACCCTCAAAAAACCCCCCAAACAAACAAATAAAAAAATCTACATTTAAAAAAACACCAAAAAAATCCACCCTGAAAGTAGAGGAATAGAAGACAAATGGCAATTTTGGATGAGAGAAACTGATAAAATTTGTTTTGGCAGCATTTAGCTGGGAATTTATGAAAGTCTGGTTTACTTTCTAGGAATAATCACAACTGCCTTATAATTTTTTAAAGACTTTCTTTCAGGATATTGCTGGTATATTCACTTTTATGACTTGAATAGGTATATTTATCATTATAAGCAAATGTTAATGCAAGTTTTGCTATTTTCAAGCCTTTAAATTTAAAGGAACTGTCAAGAAATTATTAACTGCATTAAAAAATGTTCCACTTTTTGCTGGGATTTGTGTTCATACAGAGAGTTTCACTTTTTTCTGAGATATAAAACAATTTTAATACAAGTAGTCTTTTAATAGCATATTACGTAATTTTCCATTCCTGAAAATGTATATTAGTTGATAGATTATGGGAATGTATCTTTAACAGGAGCTGGCAAATACTACTGAGGTTCTTGATGATTAGAAAACTAGAGTTAGATCTGAATTTCTGAATTATTTACCAGCAAGAATATTTTTAAAAGAATATCCAAATTTGCAGAACGCTTGCATTGCAGTTAACTGCTCTGATTAACTACTAAATTTCTCAAAGAGAATAAGAAATAAAATGCCATTTGGAAGATACTTCTGTTTCCACAAAAATTCTTCTTACCTCTAGAAATGATCTATGTGGTATTCCTTCTTCCAGAATGTGTACAAGACAATCAGAGCTGATCAGGAAAAGCAGGGCTTGGTATTACTATTTTATGGCTGAGTATGTACCAGGCATTTACTTAAAAAAGAATCACCATGAAACTGCGTTCAAAGTGGAGAAAAGAGGGAGTGGAAGGGGGGAAACTGGAGCATATTTTGATAGTGAAAGCAGAGAGTGTCCTGGATGGAATCTTTATGGCACAATATTTAGTGACTTTCCTTCCGATTAATTTTGGGCAACTTTGCAAACTGGATCATTTGTTACCAAACTAACGGGTTTTAGTATTCATCTAAAGATTAAAACCAGCTTCAGCATGCAGTAATATTTCAGTATAGGAAAGATAACAAAGGGAGGTATAAATATATCCTGGTTTTCTGAAAGGAAATCCTTGAATTCCAGAATGGTTTGGGTTGGAAAGGACCTTAAAGCCCATCTCATTCCAAACCCTGCCATGGCCAGGGACACCTCCCACTAGACCAGGTTGCTCCAGAGTTGTTTTGCCATTTCATGAGGTAATCCTTGGTGTTGTATGGGATACATGGGATAACTTTGTCCTGGTTCAGGCTTTGGTGATTGCACTGTATAAAATGCCATAAGAAATAGAACATAGAGTAGAATCATGGAATATCCTGAGTTGGAAGGGACCCACAGGAACCACAGAGTCCAACTCGATGCACAGACACCCCAAAACCCCACCCTGTGCATCCCTGGGGGTTCAAACACTCCTGGAGCTCTGGCAGCTTTGGGAATGTTCCCATTCCCTGGGGAGTCTGGGCAGTGCCCAGCACCCTCTGGGGGAAAAACCTTTCCCTCGTACCCAACCTCACCCCTCCACCCAAGACAGCTTCATGCAGGTCAAAGAACAGCAGTACAGCAGGTTGAACTCACACTATTTATCTTTGGATTTACACATTTCTTCATATTCTTAAGTACAGTTTGGAACCGCTCATCCCATTCACGGCAGAAAAGCCAAGTTCAAAACTGGGCTGCAAATCAGCAAAAAAAAAGAGTGCTGGGATTTCCTCAGCGAGCCCAGAAGTGTGTTTCACATCACTCAGCCAGGCAGGGCACTGCTGTGAGCTGTAAATGTGCTTTTTTTCCCCTGTGTGGGCAGTGAATCAGCAAATGCTCTGGGAGTTCAGGAGGAAATGTCAGGTGCTGCTTCAACAGCTGGGCTTTCACAAGCTCCAGGGTGGCTCTTCAACCAGGGGACCCACCTTGGAGTTAGGGACTCGGTGGCAATGGCAACGCTCCCATCTCTCCCCCTCTCTGAACTGGGAAACCAATGCCTCCCGAAGATGTGCTGCCCTGTTATGGTTAATTGATGCCTGACCACAAACTGCTTAATAAATAAGTTCTGTCTGGAAAATATTATTCCCTGAAATCATGTCTGAATTACCCAAAAGTCAAATTAAGTAATTGAGAAAGCATCTGTTGTATGGAAGGATGTTTGTTTGTTTGTCCTGTGTTTTGTGGTGGGGTTTTTTTTTTTTTAGTTTACCAGGACAATCACTGGAGCATGTCTGGGAGAAGGTTTATTTGCAAACCACAGCTCAAATCTTGAGATGAGGGAGCATTACAAAGAAATGGCATGGCTTTCAAATCAAGGCTACAAATAGGTTTGCAACTTTCTTCTGTCTTTGGTAAATTACCCAAGTGAAGCCAAATCACATTCCTAAAGACAGTCCCCTGGCATCCTTCAATAAACAGATTTTGCCCTGTGTAGAAAATGTTTAGCTCAGTGCTTTATGAAGTAAAGGTCATCTGAACAGAAATGTTGCAATAAAGGGCTGCCTGAAAGTGCTTCCACTGAGCGTGAATAGCAGCAATATTGCCTTGAAAACTCTGGACTAATTGATTAAACTTCCAACAAACTAATTTTAATTAGCCATACCAGCTTAACTTTCTTCTTCCTTTTTATGATTCTGAAGGTTTATTAATGGTGCATGTACAGCTCCAGTTACTTATTAGAAAAATTGTTAAGGTATGAGAGAGAAATATGAATATCATACAAACTTTGACTGTTTTACATTTCTGCTAAAATGCATCTATTTTCAGCTGGGAGGTAAAAGAAAAAGTGTTTTCTTTTTTCTTTGGTCTTTAACCATGTATTCATGTATTTGCTCCCTAAATTAATGTATTTGCACCCTAAAATTACTCCTAACTCTGATACCTCTCTTGAAGCTCTTAGGAAATAATCACTGCACATATTCAAAGGCACATCTTTTAGTCCCTCTTTATCTCCTATTTATGTCTGTAACAATTCAACCCTGTCCAACCTGCCCTTGCCCTTGGTAAATTTTTGTATCTTGTTGAAGATTAAAACCTCTGGGTGTATTGGACCTTTATGTAACAGCCTTGATTCCAAGTCTGTAATCATAAAATTAAGACAAACCTTTTGCCTCAGTACATACATAAAGGTGGATTTTAGCTATAAAATGTTCGTGCAATGACTGTAAAAGCGGCATTTTCCTCCCCCTTCAACCCATCTTTCTGTGAAGGTATTAATGCTTGAGACTTACATGGAAATGGGATCTAAGCTTAGCATAAGAGGTCTGGGGAAGGAATGTGGGGTGAAGTTACCACCACTAGTCTGGAATTTCAGTGGAAGGGCAGCGTGGTTTAGTCACAGGGGTTAAACCAGACCTGCAGCTCCTACCTCTGACACTGAACTTGACAGTGGGCACAAAATCCTAGAATGATTTGGTTTATAAGGAACCTCAAAGATCATCTAGTTCCGATCACATCACGAGCACACTCTCCTTCTCTTGGGTGTGTTTCTTCCCATGATGGATTGGGGAAGTTGTACTTTGTGCCTTCAAGGCTAAAATGTTTTGATCTCCTGACAAAACACGTGGCAGCAGCAGCACACTGGGAGGTTTATGGTGACAGGCTCTGTTTTTAAAGTCTGAATCACCAGGCAAGGGGATGCAGTTCAAAGGCTCCTGCAAGCCTCAAAGGGCTGTAGGATTTTGGCAGGAGCCATTGATTTGTGTAGAGGTAAGAGATGACAGATGTGCTGATCCTGCATCAGGTCTGGTGCTGGGTGAAGCCCTGGGGTGCCAGGCACCAGCTCCGTGGGCACTGCTGGCTCTTCATTCCATGCAGAGTGGAAACTCTGGGCTTCTTCTGAGGTGTTTAGACCTACAAATTGCTGTTCCACCAAAGGAAAAGAGTGGGAGCAGTTCCTGAGCAGAGCTGAGTGTTAGCGGATATGAAATAGAAGAGTGGATTCAAATCACAACAGCGAGGTTTGATCCCAATGAGGCAGAAGTTTTTATTTTGGGGTTTGCAGCCCTTTTTGTAAGGTGTTTCCATACAGGTCAACATGACTGCCCAAAGGAACCACATCTCTGGTGCCACTGGTGGAACAAGAGAAAAACACATTCAGAACAGCTGTGTGACATTGTTCTGAGGACCAAAACCTATTTACAAAAATCAATCCTTGAAAGAGAAAATTTCCCAAAAGATTTTTCCCTTGGGAACAGATCAGCCACTGCCAGGCTGAAAAATCCCTCAGGCTCAGAAAATCCTGTGCACACCTGAGCACCCCACATTGTGCTGAAGCTGTGGCTGTCAGCTGCCCATCCCTTCTGCTCCTGAGGTCAAACCAACTCATCATCTCTTTGCATTTAGCACACAAGGTGACGAGAGTGTGACATCCCTGAGCGCTCCAGATGTGCTGTGTGGAGCAGGGACAGCCCTGACGTCAGGCGCCAGGCGGTGCCGCGCCGCCAGCTCTGCCAAGCGCCCGCGGATGGCTCCAGTTTGTTTTGCTCCAGCCCATCTGCTTGGGAAGGAGCCACGTTAAGGAGCTGCTCCTCGCTCAGAGCTGGTGTTGGGGACCAGGCTGTGCTGCTGGGCATGGCCCTGCTGTGCCCTGGGCAGGGCCGTGCCCTGGGCAGCTCCATGGACTGCACCGTGTCGCTGCCACCCAGCTGGCACCGGGCTGCTGGCCCAGGGTGCCCATCGAGTGCATGCTGGAAACTGTGGAAATGCTTTAGGCAATCAGAGTTGGAAACAGCTGTGAAAGAAGCCTATTCTGGGACTGTAGTTTAGTTTGAATTTCAAGGTGGTTGAAAGGAAAAAGGAGGGGGTGAGGAGAGAGGGAAGGCTCCAATGTCTCTGCTGTGGGCAGTGGGAATGTCCCTGTGGGCACTGAAGATGTTCAGAAGCACTTTCAAAATGGATGAAATAAACCTCAGTGCCACTTCTGCCTGCTTTGGTTTCAGATGTGTCCCCTAATGCTGTGGTGGGGCAACACCACGGTTTGTTTCATGAGAGCTGGGCTGAGGAAATGTTTTGGTTAACAAGAATAGCCCCATTTATTTAGGTGTTGCACATCTGGGGCAAGGGCTACAACTATCTTTAAGTTAGACACTGCAATAGGTGTTGATTGTGCAATGTGGACTTGGAGCTTCAGTGTGTGAGTGTTAAATGTATTACAGTACCCTCAGAGCTGGGGACTCACTTGCCAAATAATTGGCTGATCCACTAATTCACTTCACTTCGAGCTGCTCTCAGAACAAAACCAACTTTCAAACATTTTCCATTTGCAATTGTAATCAAAGGACAAGCAGTGATACAAGAAATGAAGCAATGTGGGTGAAGTAGAACAAAATCATTTAGTGGGCTACTGGAGTAACAATTTAAAATGTTTAAACATGCCAAAAGGAAGGAGGGGGAAGACCAGAATTCCACTTTCTTGAACAATGTATGAGAAAATGAGTGAAAATATCAAGTGCTGGCTAGAAATCGAAGGTGAGGGTTTTCTATTTTGTGTATTTAAGGATTCAATGCATTTGAAAACTTGGCAAGCAAGTTCCAATGTTGGAAGCATGAACTGATGTTATACATGGCTCCTCAGTCCAAGGGAATAGCTAGCTTGGGTGGCACAGAGAATGAATGCCAGTTAAAACTGTTAATGAGGTTAAAGAGAACTGATCAGGGATCAATAAGTGTTCTTGGAAAGAAGCACTAAGGTGGTGAAGCAATTTTATCACCTGATGGCTGGTCTAGAAATGGGTATTATGGTGAGGACTGGGATTTTACAGGACTAGTGGAATTTGTGGTCTCTCTTCAACCACACATTCTTTCAAATGTTTTTTTAATAAAGTCTACAAAATGTTCCCAAACCAGCTTCTTTTTCTGTCTTCTTAGTTCTTTTCTTCCCCAGCAAATGTCATAGGAAACCCTCCAGCCTCTTCTCCAGGCTCAATTAGTGCTTTCAGTTCCTATTATGTTTCGGGATCCATCTGACCCTCCCTGCAGCCCTCCTGCCCAGTGCCTTCCCACCAGCAGAACTCTGCTCCCTCCAGTCTCTCCCAGGCAAGCTGCCTTGAAGGCATGGTCAGAGTCTCCTCTTGCTCTTAATCACTGTTGATTAAATAGATTAAAAACTGCTTTTATGTTTGATTTGTGAACCCGTGACTGCTGCCTTCTGTCCTCCAGCCCATGGGTGCTGCAGGTGGCTGTCCCAGCAGACCTGTTCTGTGGGAAGGGGTAAAGAAAGAGTCACCAAGTCTTTTCCTAGTCTATATCACTACTCTTTAAATTTTATTTATTTATTTATTTTGATTTGGTCATTTGGGTTTTTATTTTTTTTACCTGAGGACAATCTTTCCAAACAGTGCTGTAGTCTCGGAAAATGAGCTCGGGCGAGGACAGAGGTAGAGCAAGGGAATAAAGCAGACACAAATCCTGTCACAGCAAGGCTGAGAAGTCATGCTCTAATTTCATATGGAGTTTGGGAGGTTCATTAATCACTGCATGTTCAAACCAAAGACCTTGGTGCACATTCAGCTTGCTCCTCTCCAAATGTGGGAGGGCTTTGTGTTCGTGGTTTGTTAGCACACGTAATAAAACTTACCTGTATGGCTTTGGCAAGAGCAAGAAGAGACTCTCCTGAGGGATTTCTGTCTTTTCTGACTGATTAAAAGCTGCAGAAACTCATGTAGAAATGGTGACTACATGGTTTGCTCTCAAGGTCATTGTAAGTTTTGTTTACTGGAACTGGTTTCCCAGAGCTGTGGCTGCTCCATCCCTGGAAGTGTCCAAGGCCAGGCTGGATAGGGATTGGAGAAACCTGGGATAGTGGAAGGTGTGGGGTGAGATGATCCTTGGGCTCCTTTCCAACCCAAACCATTCTATTATACCATTTTTGTTGATTCAAATTGGAGGTCACAGTGGAAGGAGAGAAAAGTGGGGAAAAAAGGAAAAAAAACGGTGTTGCCAAATTCTCCTTTTATCTTCCATGAATATTTTGGTGGGTATTCTAGTCCAAAATGTGGCAATAATTCCATATTGTTGCTTGAAACAATTGGATGAGTGTTTTACTGCCCAGGAGCTCTTCTTACCTGGGCAGTGTTGCACATAAAGCCTCTTAAGCACCTTTTAATGAGGAGCTGGAATTAATGGCCCTGACCTGCACTTGGAGCCATTGGCCCTTCCCAGATGGTCATTAATCCTCAGGTGATCATTAAAGATAATATTTTGTAGCTTTAAAAAAAAAAAAATCTGGGCTGCTTTTCCTTCAGGACCATTGTCATTCTGCTTCCAAGGCGCTCACCCTGGCAAATATTGGGCTTTTTTGCACCCCTGTAGCCCCTCTGGGGATCAGGCTGGAGCTGAGGTTTACAAAGCAGGACAGTTCTTAAAAAAACATGTATATGTAATATTGCATACATAATAGATGGGAATGGTTCCAAAACAATCTATTGCATAATTACCTAATTAATACAATCTGTAATAATTAAAAATCCTTTGGAGAATTTGTAAAAACATTTTACTATGCATGTGTCATAGATAATTTTTAGACTCAATGTCTCTGCTGTTTGCTCTTTATTTTTTTTTCTTTTTCTTTTTAATTTGGTCTTTCAAATTGCCAACAGTCTTATTGCTGCTTTGTGGCCCAGGCACTTAACAAATTTCATTTCTCAAATGGAAGGGACTGAATTTTCTCCCCAGAAGTGTAGTTCACAGGCAAGGGCAACATTCAACACTAACTTTTCTTTTGCAGAGACAAACACAAAAGGCACGTTTAAATAAGTATATTCCAAGGGCTTTTTCAGCTGTTGGGGGGGAGTTAATAAAGCAAAATAAAAATTTCAAAGTAACAAAAATTGCTTTGGGCTCGACTTTTAAATCAAGATAGAAAAATTGATTTTGCAGATGCATTATAACCCTACTCATCTCAAAATGGTCCCACAGTGCAATTGTATCAGCAGTGCTTATTTATATTTATATCCAGCAGATATTCTGGAGCATTGTATAGACTTCTGCTTCTATAAATACCAGCTCCATGGTCTGTGGTGACGCCTGTTGTGTGTTTGAGATGCACAGGCAGGACACAGGTCTGGCTCCAGAATTGCTTTAACTTGTCTGGAAGTGTCCAAGGCTGGGGTCCATGGAACTCAGAGCAACCTGGGATGGTGGAAGCTGTCCCTGCCCACAGCAGGGCTGGAGTGGGATGGGCTTTAAGGTTCCTTCCCACCCAAACCCCTCTGAGGTTTTGTTCAGCAGAGCACAGGAGCAGTGTTTGCCCCCCAGACAGACGGATAGATGTTCCATCCCAGCTCAGTTCTCCTTTCTCTCCCTTTAAGACACCATGAGAAAGCTTTTATTTCACTTTCCCCATTTTTTTTTATTTGTTTTGTTTTTTCTAAGAACACAAACAGGCATCATAGAGTAAAGGAGAATGATGAAATCTGCTCTGTCCTGGACAAGCCCTGACTGCAGCTGATCCAATGCTACAAGCAAAAGCTTTTTTCTCATTTTTCCTCATCTGTGATGTATAAACTAAAATGGCTTTGATTATGTGTTAAATGTGGTTGAAAAGACTCTGTCTACCAGTACTTAATATCAGGAAATTCTTCCTTGGGAGGGTGGAGAGGCCCTGGCACAGGGTGCCCAGAGAAGCTGTGGCTGCCCCTGGATCCCTGGAAATGTCCCAAGCCAGGCTGGACAGGGCTTGGAGTGCCCTGGGATAGTGGAAAGTGTCCCTGCTTATGGCAGTGGTGGACTGAGATTGTCTTGAGGGTCCCTTCTCACCCCAACCCTCCTATGATTCCATAATTATTTATGATTTGTGCATCCTGGGATCTGTAACCTCGATTTTACTGTTACCAAATCACCGTGAATTCAACAGTTCAGGCAGCAAACTTTACAGACCCACGATTTTGTGCCATTAAAACCCACCCTGACTCCTTATCAGGGAGAGAAACTCCCTTTGAATAGATGATTAAGCATAGTGGACAGCACTAAGTGTGTGGTCAATGCAGGAGGTGCTCAGTGAATAATTATTAGAAAATAAAGAATTTTTGCTTTATCGAAGTGTGGGGTTGCATCTAATTGATTCTTAATTGTGAAATCCATTTTTCACCTCAAAAGAGCCACTGAGAGTTTTGTCATTTACATTTGTCACTCAGCTTCGCAGGATCTGGAGTCTTTAGTACCTGAAATGAAAAAGTCAGCTTCCTATACTTGTGGTTTTTGGAAGGCCAGCAAATAATTTACTTTCCAGGGAAAGCAGACTGGAGAATTTGGCCTTTTGGGCTCATTAGCACACCAGCTGATGGAACAAATGCAAAATAACAAAGCTAAGAGGGACGGTTGCATCCAAACCCAGACTCTTGTGCATCACAGCAGGAAGAAGGCAGGGGATGATGCAGACTGAGCTCGGTGCTGTGAGCTGTTGTTGGCTTTATTTAGTGTCAGCAAAACTGTGGGGGAAAAATGTAAAGGGGAAGTTTTGGGGCACGGTCTTCTGGAAGAGGTTTTGGGTTTATTTTTGCTTTCCTGAGGCTTTGGCTGGGTGCTGGCTGTGATGAACACTCTGTGGGATGCCCTTGGCTTGTCAGCTGAGCACATCCTCACATTTCCTTTCTGGAGATCACCTGTAACTCAGACACGTAACTTAATTTGGGTTGTTTCGGATGGAATTGTCTCTCCAAAGCAAAGCAGGATTTTCCAACCTCCCTGAAAGAAGTGCATGAACACCTGATTTTCACTCAGAGTTGACAATCAAGGGTCAGGATTAGCCCAACCATGTTCTTTCAGTCCCCAAACCACGGTGCTGTGGGTCACTGGCCACGTCTTTCCTGCACGAGCACTTAGAGAAATCTCCCTCTCAGTGCCACTGTCAATGTTCTCGTGACAAGCTCTGCTCCCACTCTTGGAAGCAGGGTTCAGGCAAGCCAAGGAGCTGTTGTGTTCTCCCCAGATACGCTGTGTACCTTAAGATATTTAATTCTGCCTGCAGATGTTAAGTAACTTCTTGATTTTTCATAACTCGAGCGACTAAAATACTTTTTTTTTTGTTTTATTTTTTGTTTTTTTAAAATCTGTTTTGCAATCACTGAATCATATGATCAGCCTAAGGATATATAATTTGCAAATGAAACTAGATTATTATTAGTCTTGGCTATTTCAGCATGGGGAGGAAAGGAGAAAAAAAAATAATTGTGTGTACATTTTTTAGACCAGTTGCAGTTTGTTTTAACAACTTCTCAAACACACACTGAGGAAGGTAATAACCACATAAAATAAATTTTTGTGCACAGAGTGGCTGGTGCAACTTGGAGTAACCTGACATGCTACTTTTAGTCCACAAAATAAAATATTAAAACAAAACCCAAAGTCTATTTTGGGTTTAGGTGAAAAGTAAGACATGCATTTCTCTGATTTTTTTTTGATCATATTTCTTTCATCCCTGCTGGCAGGAGATTTCTTGAGAGCAGTTGTGCCAGCAAATTAGCATTTCCAGTCCTTTAATATACATTCCTGGAGGTATTCTCTTCCAAGGAGAGCACTTCTGGGGATGACAGCAGCATGCTTGGTGGTGCTCCAGCTGTCTGGCAGTGAGGTGTGCTCAGCATCTCTTGCCTTTCGGTGGCTGTTGGAAGCCACGTGTGTCTTATTTGCTGTGTTACACCTTGGAAGTTTTGACTCTTCAAAAAGACAGCATTCCTGCCAGGGGGCTCCTTGGAACCTGTAACTCCTCCTGAAGTCATCGCTCAGGTGTCACAGATCGCTTGCAGTAATTTTTCTTGATAGCCATAATATGGGCATGACTAATGCTATCCTTTCTACACCCTCGTTTTTTGTTTTCTTGTGGCTTTGCAAACGGTTACACTAATTCAAAATGAGCCCTGGCTGTTCAAATCGTTTGTGGCCTGGTGGTGTAAGAGGGTGCAGCTCATCATCTGAAAGGCTGCAGTATGTTTTGTGACATCACGGTGACATGACGTGAAACGTCGTGTGGCAGCTCTCACTGCACAGGTGTCACTGCACTTTGCATCAAAAGGCTGGGAATGTCTTTTGTCACTTTGCTAATTGCTTTGTCTCCCTGTCTGGGCACCTGCATCACTCTCACCTTGGTGCCATGGAGAGGAGGGAAGGTGCTGGTGCTGCCTTGCCCCACACGAGCTTGGGCACAGCTCTGATTTGTGGCGCTCTCGGGGCTGGTGCTGTCTCTCCAGGGATTTTACAATGAAAAAAGCTGGGAGAATTGACATTGTGCAGCCTTAAGGGTCTTAAAAAAGAGAAAAGAGAAGATTAAGGGTCACCCTAATCCTAAGGGTGACCTGATGGAGGCCTTGCAGTATGTGGAGGGAGCTGGCAAGAAGGATGGGGAGAGAACATTTATAAGAGCAGGCAGTGACAGGACAAGGGGGTGGCTTAGAGTGGATTTAGACTGACTACTAGGAAGAAATTTTTCCCTGTGAGGTGGTGAGTCCCTGGGACAGATTTCCCAGAGAAGCTGTGGCTGCCCTTGGATGCCTGGAAGTGTCCAAGGTTGGGTTGAAGAGGGTTTGGAGCAGCCTGGTTTCCCTGTCCGTGCCCATGACAGGGACTGAAAGTTGGACACAAGGATCAGCCTGCCCAGTGGGGAGGGAGAAAATGATTTTTCGGTCTGGAGGGGTGGCCTACCAGGACTTCTTAGGGCTTCTTTCTCCTGAAAACTCCTGGTAAAGTTGGTGGAACTCTTCCAACAAATCTGAGAAAATGAAACTCTGGATAATAAGACCTTGGCTTGCAAGGAAAGAAGGAAGGCAACTGAGCTTAATTGTGAATGCTTGGGTGTACTCTTTCTTAAGTTCAACTCCTGCTGCTGGTTAGAAATGCAGTTTTTACTTGTTGCATAGAGTTTATCCTGCAAAATGCTTGGCAGGGCAGCAAGATTTTTCATTTATACTCAGTCCTGTCACTTGTCATTGTCTCGAAGGCCTTTTACAACCAAAAGGATTCTAGGATTTTATGTCCTTTGTACTTGGTTGGGTCTGTAAGTGGCACAGCTCAGAGCTCTCTTCTGGCTTCCTCAAGTAAAATAGACACCAAAAGCTCTGAAAGTGTTTTTCTCTGAAGCAATCATTGCATCAACCAAGGGAAGTCCATCTCTAACACACAAAACAACCCTGGTGCCCCTCCCCCAGGACCTATTCCTCAATTTTTAACATTGTGTAAAGTTGAAATACTTAGCTTGGCCTGTTGTAAGCTTTGCAAGAATAAAGCCCAACATCCCTCATTATGATTTATTATGTCTAGGATAGAAATCCTTCCCATCTAAGATCAGTCTGGGCATCATGGCCTCAAAGTGAAGCAGGCAGTGTTACATATGGATCAAGTACAGCCCATAATTAACCAGTGCTGGCATTACATGATTACTGACAATTTACAGTTACAGTGAATTTGCACAGTGCTTTATGTGTGATTATCCCATGGGAAATTGTGATAACTATCACTAAAGCTTGCATTTAAATTTTTATATTTTTTTTGGCATGAGAACAAGATAAGCTATTGAAGAATTTTACAGGTGTTAGGAGAATTGGATAAGGAATTATCATTGATATTTTATGATCCCTGTTCCCACCCTTTTCCTCTGCATATGAGCATTTTGCTGGTGCCTTTTGATAAGAATTTACAGGTAATTAGCAACCTGTGGCTCCTTGCTCTTTTCCCTTTAACTCTAAAAATATGCAGATTTAGAAATTTTTGTTTATTTGCATTACTTGATACCAGGAACTTTATGAAAATTTCTGTCTTGAGATTGAAACCTCTGATTCAAACTTGAAGCAGAGTTTCTTCTTATGCTTCTGGATAAATAATTTCTTGTGATTTTGCTTAATTTTCTCCTCACTCATCCCAGATTATCTAAAAATATGAAAAAAACTTTGAGGTGGTGTTTTTCCCCTTCCATTCATGGTGTGATGGAGCAGAAACTTGCAGAGAAAATGAAGTCATGAAACAAATGCAAGTAAAAATAAATGACCAAAAAAGAAGTGAGGTGTGAAGTAGGTAAATTTTTAGTAGCCCTGAAATGCAGATCCCTGGTGCATTCGTTGCAGATGACATGATTCATATAGTTTTATTGCATACAAAGTTTATTTTGCAAATTATGGATCCTTTGATGCCACTGGAATGGGTGCTTTAGGAATCCTGGAGATACTGGATGGATGCAAATAAACCAAGCAGTGAATAGCAACACCAGAACCATACACTGAAGGGTTTTATGTTGGTCAGGGACTACATTTTATCCTTCATTTTAGAAAAAAGATATTTATTACAAGAAAACCTTCCTGATAATTTTTTCACAGTGTACAATGGAGCATTAGTTAATTAAATGCCCTATAATCTGGACAAGGTAAAGTTCAGCAGGGCAAGTGCTCTTGGGATGCTTTATAATTTTTTCCTTAACTATGAGTGTACTCAGTGTGACAGGTTTCCCAAATCAGGAATCACTGCCTCTGGATGCATGAGGAGATAGGATTCCAGGCAATCCATAGGCCCAAAAAAAAGGGGCCATAAATCTTCATCAAGGTACCTCCATCCTTAGACATGCAAGAAGGCTGAGAGGTTTGTCTTCAGGAGAAATGAGCCCACAGCAAGTGAGTGACACGATGTTGAGTCTGGGATGCTTGGGGAAGGAGGTGCTGAGAGGAGAAGACAAAATTCCTTTTAACAACAAAACTAGGCTAAAATTAAGATGGTGATGGCAGTTTATCCAAAGATTCCAATAAAACGTGTCCAGGTTTGTTTACTTTAATTCTGGCAGTATCAATTTGGCCATTTAGCCTCCAGTCTTCGTGTTCAGTGAGGATGTTAGCGATGACTTTTGTGACAACATCACTGAAACAGTCACCCATGTGCTGACTCTCAAGAACCACCCCCAAAACCCTCAAAACACAAATGAACCCAAAACAAAATCCCTTCTCATTACAAAAGGTGAAAACCCAATATGCCCACAAATGCTGTTGGAGTGGTTGGATGCTCATTTGAAAGAATCAGTGAGAGTGATGATAACCGAAATTTGTAGTGAAATGCAGTGTGCAC
Source organism: Anthoscopus minutus (assembly GCA_013399455.1). Taxonomy (NCBI): domain Eukaryota; kingdom Metazoa; phylum Chordata; class Aves; order Passeriformes; family Paridae; genus Anthoscopus; species Anthoscopus minutus. The sequence goes on along the minus strand of VWYI01023242.1, from coordinate 257,029 downwards.
CATGGACAAATGAACTTAATATTAAAAATACGAGTTTGAATTTAAATTGGGAGCTGAGCAAAGGCTTCTCAGGGTTAAACAGGTCAGAGAGCCTCAGCCTTGGGCTGTTGGATATCCAGGACGCTACGTGACAAAATTCCATGAGCTGAGCTCAATTTAAGACATGGTTCTCTGTGAAAATGAAATCTTTACTTGGAGCACTTAGGGGGAGGTATTTTTCATGCTTGTTCATTCATATGCGTCTCATTTCATTCTGCATAAATTTGCTGTGAGTTTGACCACAGCCATCGGGTGGAGTGGAATCAGAGCACTGCTGATCACTTCTCTTGTCTGATCCAAATGCCTTTGATGCCTTTGTTGGAAACTTTAGGAGTGTTAACACCTAGCATGAAAACTAGAGGGGAACTGATGGGGATAGAAATAGTGAGAAAATCAGGGATGTGTCAGAAGACCAAGATATCTTGAACTGAAATCCTGGCACAAACCCCTTTACTACCCAGGTTAGAGCTCTTTTCTTTAGGGAATTATTTAATAAAACCATTTTTCTTAGAAAAAAATACAACTTATTTCATCTGAGCAACTTATTGAAGCTCCATTTTACTTTTTGCACACGTGCAGAATCAAGTCTTGCTCTCCCACTGACTGAACACCCCTGCACCCCTTTCTCATGCCCTTCTCACACCCCTTGAAGTTGCCCAACATCTCTGGGCCATTCCCATCCATTTCAGAAGGTCCTGCCCCTGTACCCAGAAAAGAGTTTCATTCTTAAAAATCAAACCCTCGAAGCCAAGAGTTTCATATCAACAAACAGGAAAACAGTGCAGAGAACAGCTCATGTCCTAGAAATCAGGGTTGTGGCTGTCAGCAGTTTTAGGCAGTGGCAGAAGTCTTGCTGAACCACTGAAAGGAACTAACACCAACAAGAGGAAGATGAGCAGAAAAATGTATCACAGTAATCAAATCTGATTGTAATGACAGACAGCATTGAGAAGAATCTCTGAGTCAGTTAAGCAAGAGAATGTATTTTTTTTCTGGAAACACTTTAGATGAGGAAATACTGAAAGTGCTAACAGTGTGGTCAGATGTGGGAAGCCTACTGTCAAAAATGAACCAGGTTTGGTAAAATATCCCAAAAGCAGGGTACCTGTTGTTGCAACACCAAAAATAGTGTTGGCCCTTGTCACAGATATATTTGTATGTTCTGTAAACCATTCATTCTTTTTTGGATTTGATCAGGCCCTAAGAAAAGAAAATTATAAATAAATTGTCCATTCAGTGACGAAAACACCCTCCCTAATGATACACAGCATTTAATGAATACTGGTGGAACTGGAATAAACCCCAGCAGAGTAACACACGGGATTTCTGCGTGGCTGGAGGTATGGGAAAGGAGCAAACGAAATCCTGGCGCCAGCCAGGACAGAAACTGAGCACTTAGTCCAGCACAGGACATTAGACAGCCCAATAAAACTCCATGGTTCACAGGGCTGAAGGCAGCTGCAATCTCTAATAACATGAGTACAGTCAAGGACCCTGCACCAGAGTTAATAAGCAGATCATTACAGACTCTGACCAAGGCAGTCTCCACACTGACCTAATCGAAATCCAGAATGAACATTATCCTAACGTGCATGATGAACCAATTAGCCCAGAGCTGGGTTGCTTCCACCTGCTCTAGTATCTCAATTTAGAATGGCAAATTAAACCCAAAAAGAGACAAGAGAACATGTCAGAGGTTGTTTAGCGTGGGAAGATGGCGTGGGCTTTAGGAAAACTGGGTTCCTCTGAGGCTGCAGCTCAGTGCTGCCAAGCAGGCCAGGCTTTTATGGATCTCCGTGCTCCCACTGAGATGGGATGGCCAGCCCCAAAAATAAAAGATGACTGACTCATCAGGGGTTTTTGCTGGCTCCAGGGATGTGAATTGACAACGGTGATGCCTGAAGGTTCTGCTCTGTGGATGTCTAAATCTTCCTCCTTCCTGAGGATGTTTTCTACCCCCCTGCCCTTTTTCAGGAATTGTTGTGACCGTCCAGGTCAGAAAAAAATTCACAAAGGGTTTGGCCAAGCTTGGTCACTGTGCATCAAGGGATCTCACAGGAGAAGTGGGAGGCTGCCTGTGCCTCTGGATACCCCTTGGGCAAGGGCAGGATTTGAATCTCCCCTCCTGGAACACATGGATGTTTTGTTCTCTTGTTCAGTTAGAGAAGAGATTGTGAATAATCTGTAAAACCAGGTTTGCTCTCCTGATTCATAGTCCTGGCCACTCTGGGGTGTGGTTTCAGTGAAAGGACTATGACTTATTCTTGCTAATTCTTAGCAAGTCATTAGCCAATGTATCCTGTAAGGAGAGTGAGATGGAAAAGTGGAAAAATGTTGTGCATGGATTTACCATGCAAAGGAATTTAAGAGTTGGCCTTTTCTACTTGCAAATGCCCTTTGGTCCTTTCCTCTGTGTGAGGATCCACCCACGAGCACCAGAGCTGTGCTAACAGAGGTTTGAAGAGTCCAGGGATAGGTGATTGGCACAGCCCCATTTGCAGACATATTTATAAGGCCATGACATTTCAGTGCAGAAAGTAAATACACAGGAATGTGGCATTCTTACTTTGTTTTATGAAAATTGGTAAAAGGAAAAAATAATCCATGGTCTACAACCGGTCTGGAAAATGCAGCCACTAGATGATATTTTCAGTACAAAAAATAGCTACTAAGTGTGATATTTATGGATGCATTGTTGAGAAAAGGTGAATTTCTTGCCTTTTTCTTAAAGTTATTTGCTGTCTTTCCTTTTAGAGTAACCACACTGTTTGTCTGTTCTTCACTCGGGGTTATTAGTAGGTTTTGGTTCTCATCTGCCATCTTTCTCTAGTTCTAGTTCAATATTCATTTGTTAAACTCTTCAAGGGTTTGTGCCCAAGCTCATGAGTTCCTGCAGAACGCAATCCAGATTAAAACTATCCAGCTCACCTCGCACACACAGCAAAGTTGTTGTCACCTGTGCATGTGCTACATATTCAGGCTGAATGAGTGATCTACTGGTAGATGATTATATATATTTTATATATTTTATATTTATTATATTTATATTTATATTTTATATTATACTGATCTTGCAAAGCTCAGGTTTTTGTTGTTTGTAGCTTTTACAGTCAGCTGGGGGAAAGAAAGGGAAGAATGGCCGCAAAGAAAGATATTAATCCTCAAAATCTCATTCTTTGGACATTGTTCTGTAATCAAAGGGCAGACATTCTCTGCTCTGCAAACTGCCCACACCAGTGACCTCCTGCATCAGGCAGTGCTGCTGACTCTCGTGATTTACTGGCACTCTCGTGACTCCGCGCGTTTGTTCCTTTGTGGTTTTGGAGGAGAGTTTGAGAATAAAAATCCCTGAGATTAAACACGAAGAAGGAAAATTGAAGTCTGTAATGCATCACTTTGGAGATCCCTGCGCTCTGCAGGGTGGGTTTGGGGTGAGCAGAGGATGCTGAGCACTGGTGGCACTCCCAGCACTGAGCACCAAGTGCAGGTGAGGCCACGTTTGGAAGCGTGGCAAAGGACACGGGCACCAGGATGGCTGTAGAGGCTGACATGTGAAATTGGTGGTGAGGAACAGGGAGCACAAAGAAAGACTCCAAGCCCCCGAGTACACATACATATCCTAGAGTCCTGGCTTTAGCTGGGAAATGGGAAAGGTTTTAATTTAAAATTTGATTTAAGGGAGAGAGACTTTTTCATTAGCGTAGCAGTTACTCACTCAGTTGGGAGCTATTGGAAGAAATTAAAGTACATTTGGCAATCTATATGCTTCAAGCAGGAATGGGATCTATCTATCTATTTATCCACCTTTCTGCCTAATCACATAAATTCCATGATATCCAGGGTTACATTTTCCCTTTTCTCAACGGCTGCAAAATCTGCCTGCCTGAAACCTCACTGAAAGGAGAAAGTTATTATCAATGTCAACTACCCTCTTAAGTTTTTGTATTACTGTTGCTTTCTGCTGTTAAGGGATGGGTTTTCTCTCAATCAGCTGAAAAACCACAGTGGAAAACATTTGGTTATTGGCTTTTTTTTTTTCTCATTTCAGTGACATTTTTCAAGGAATTAAAAAAAAGGAAAACAGGCAAAAAGAAAGAAATGCAAGTCAAAAATCTGAGACAAAAACCAGAAGAGAGTGGTTTGGGGAAGTGTGTGTTGTGTTCATAGCCCTGTTTTAATATGCAGTTACCTCCTTTCTCATAGAGCTTAGCATAAAGTTTTGTAAGTTGTGGGGCTTTTTTATTTTCCCCCTCTTTTGTCAAAAAAAAAATTATGAAAGTGTCGTTTTTCCTTTGCAGTTAATTCAGGAGAGATCCTCAATTCGAGCAGGGCACATTTTCATGCAAATACAGCAGCACAGTTTCCAGCCCCCTAATAGCTTCTTACAAATGATGTGCCATTACAACGAGGTTTATTTAAACAAATTTAATACATCTTTAATCAAGCTGGAGAGCATTTTCAAAGGTCACGCTCCAAATCAGGATCACTGTTCAGAGCTTATCAAAGTATTAGCTTAAGGGGGAGGGAGAATTATTTCTTGGACAAGTAATTTTAGGCAAATCTTTATTTACATTTTTATTCAGTTATTAAATTTTATTCCTTTCCCTCCTCCTCCTAGTCTCCATTTATGAACCTATAAGAAAGTCTGTAAATGGAGCCATAAGCATATCACAGCAGTTACTATTTCCAGGGGCTATTCCTTTGAATCGACTGGGCCCATAAAAGCAAGGATGAAGTCACTTTTCTTTTTTTTAAACACAAGCTCTGTGTATCCATTTCATACAACAAGCTCTTGCCCGAGGATCTGATATTAGGATAAATATATTAGATAGATTTTAAATTAACGGAATGAGTTAAATACAAATTTTGAGCATAATGGCTATTTAAAGGTGCTCTAGCTGCAAGGGGATAATTGTTGATGCTAAGTCATTAGAACTAATGGGAGCTGCACTAATGGAGCCCAGGAATCCAGCCCAGCTCATACCTCTGGTGTCATTCCCCGGGTATTTGTCTGTAAATAGGTCACAGAGGGTTTAGCTGGTGCATAAACAGCTGTCCCTGCACAGAGCTCTGTGTGTCCCCAGTGGTGGCACCTCACCCTCTCTTCTGCCTCTGCTCTCAGCGCTCACACTCGTGTGCACAAACCTCAGCCCTCTGGCCTCTGCTTTACAGGAGGAACTAAAAAGGCACCAGGGTTGAGGGGGAAGTGAGCCCTTGAAGTGCACAGACAGAAACACCCCTGAGATTTTAATGCTCATTAGGCTGAGGAGCCTTCAGCCTTTTCATTACAGGGAGGTGAGGTTGGGCATCTGTGCAGGTCGTCAGAAGCGCTTGTGCAGGCTCTGTTAATTCCCTTTTTAGGGCTCACCTTGCAGCTAGGATTTGGGAGAGGGTTCAGAAGGAGCTGTGCTGAAGTACACACCCAGGCACTCCTGGAAAACTGGTTTTTGCAGGACTAAAGAGCTGCTCTGCACCCAAACCTTCAAGAAGCCTTTGCATTTAGTACCCATTGTATCCGCATGGCAAAAAAAATAAGTGTACTCACATCACTCTGCTTTCTCTGAAAGTGAATATTTTTTAATTTGAAATATTTAATATTCACAGAATTACTTTCAAGTGACACTTTTCCATAGTGGTTGTGGATTATTTTTATTGATTTGATTTTTATTAATCATAATGATTTTTTAGCAATGGTTTTTGTATTCGATGTCCACACTTTGCTGCTGGTGACATAAAAGACAGGATATTGTTCCCTTTCAATGCTCAGAAGGGTCTTTTAAGAGGGAAGACTTGAAGAAAATTTGAACTTCTGGGAAAGTTTACAGAACAACACCAGATCAGTAGAATTAGGAAGTATCAAAGGATGTTTAAGTGCCTGAAAGGTCTGGACTTCTTCTTTCTGTGTTGTACATGGGACTGTGGATTCAAATCCCTTGGTTTCTGAGACTTTTTATCTTTCCATTTTCCACCTGGATAAAGAAGAAAAAGCAACAAAAAGAGGGGGATAATTCATGAAATACAACTCTGCAAAGCCTTTATGCTGAGTTTTATCAGTCATGTGGCATATTTGGCTGTTTGGGCATAAAAATTTAATAAAGTTTGGTAAACCGTAGAGTGGATTAAATAAGCCCGAACAAAAAACATTAAGGAGTAAAAGTTGAGGGAAAATAACTGCAGAAGGAATAACTTTGGGGCTGGACAGAAAGAAGTGAGCACACAAGGACTGCTCATTGTAGGTAATCCCAAAATGTGAGTATTGCACTGAAGGGTAAAAGAAATTCTGTTGTATTTGCAACAGCACATCTTCACTCTGGTCAGCAACTGATAAATGAACAGTCCAAAATTCCTGTAAATTTTCCTTGGATTTGCGTTGTTGGTGATGCATTTGTCTGCAGGAACACTGAGATTCTACTTGCAAATTCACTGGCAATATCCCTGCCAGCTCGTTCATCTATTTCTTTCTCTTAATATTCACAATTTTAAAAGAATTTCAGTATTAACACTCTTTCTAAATTGCATGACTGGCATGTGGTTGGCTTTCATTGCATACTCGTGTGATGCTGGTTTTAGTTCCTTTTTTCGGTTTTGTAACATTTGTTATTTGGAAATTGGTTCTCAGGAATATTTTGTTTGACCATAATGGGTTGTTTGACCTCTTTTGGTTCCCAGCTCTCAGCGGGGAGGTGGCACTTGTGCTCACAGCAAGAGTTTCATTCCCCTGGTTTGACAGGCAGTGGCTCTTCCCAGTACATAGTTGGATGTATATATTAAAATATTTATCTTGCAAATATTAATGTAGATGAAGCTCTTGCCACCATTTGTAAATTATGAGGAGGATAAAGTATAAACATAAGTTGGAAGTGAATAAACTTTAATTCTAATCTCATCCTTAAGGATCTACAGAAAAGAGGGATTGATCAAACTCCAAACTGAACGTATACTTATGAAAATAAAATAATTAATAGCAAATAAACCGAACGTATGATGCCAGCTTGCTCCAAGCTCTTCTTGGATTTAAGCAGTAGAAATGTGTTTGTTAAAAACTGGAAATATTCAGTCTGAAGACACTTACAGATGTGCTGTTTGCTGTTAAATTATATTTTTGAAAATAAATAGATTTAGTAAATTTGAAGTTATATGGAATATTCTCTTCTGAAGTTGTCTGAATTAAATTAGTATTCAACCAATTTAATTCTGTTCTCAGATTTCATGTTCAAGAAACTGTGCCTAGCTTGGGGCAGAGGGCTTTATTCAGAGCTCAAGATTTCAGGATAAGATGAGAAAGCATCTCATCCTTCCCATTTTCTTTTGTTCCTCCTATGTTATTAGAAATACCTAAATATAACAGCTTTATTCAGCTAAAGGTAACAGCCTGCTGGTGAACTTCCTGCAGAAACAGCCTCCATCCATCATTGATCATATTTTTTCTGCTTTTTGCATCGACAGCATTGAAATGGTGTGATGTGGGTTTGAAGAAAGGAAATGCAATGGCTGCGATGGCATCGTGGGCACTCCCTTGATGCGTGCGAATCGCATCTTCCAGCGGGCCTAGCGAGCCCGACAATGTTGCTACAGTTCCCATCTTTTTTTATGCTATGTGACAAAACTTGATGTGAATTAACTGCATCCCCCCTTGATCTTCTGTTGGATAAGTAGTGGGCTGAGCAGAAAAGCAAACAGCACGGGACTGTTGACACTGTAAACCCTAAGGGTTCCTTCTGAGAGAGGCTGGGTTGGATCAGGGTAAATAAATAGGTCAGCAGCTCTGCAAACGGCATCCAGGCCCTTCCAGGACTGCCTGACCCATCAGGCAGTCAATAATTTTGGCCAGATAGTGCCTTAATATGCTCTGGTAGAGCCAAGAAGACTCTTTCTCTGGAAATAACCACAGTAGCAGAAGTGTGATCGCCCCATTTGTGCTCCGAGGGTCGTGTTCTGTCATGCACTGTGATAAATGCTGAACACGTTTGCTGCGGTGCTGTCATTTATTCCTTGTAATAATCTGAGGAGGTGATGGTTATCATTAACTGAAAGCATCCAGTATCATAGTGAAGGATTTGTCTGACATCTTCTAAAAAAGTGCAAAAGGGGAAAAATGAAAAGTGGAAAAGTAAAGCAGGCGTTCTTTGTGGTGTCAAATTTACACAGCTGGAAATTTCAAAATTTAGAGAATGGAAGCTAATTTGTCAGTGCCAAGCAAGGCACGTGGTACAACACAAGAAATAAAATAGATGTCTAACCAGAAGAAAGCAACAGGAAATGAGAGTAGTGGATAGGATTCAAATATATACATTTTGATCAATGTACCAAGCATGTGATATCCAAAAATAATGTTGACCTGGTAAAAACAAGAAAAACCACCTCTGTAATATGATATTGATCTTGTGACAACTTTTTTTATATTATTAGTGCCCTCATATATCTTTCTTTATGAAGTTCAAGTTTATAGCCTGTGCCATAATGAAAATTTCAGGACTTTCACCTAGTTTTTTTATATTTTCCTGGGAGAAGACTGCAATAATTTTCCTCTTTTAGCATGCACTTCCATGAAAACACAGAGAGATGGGGATGTAGAAGTGAGTTTAAACATGTAAAAATAAGGAATATTTAGCATTATAACCCAAACCAACCAAGCAAACAGTTTTTATCATGGCTCCAGTATTCAGGAATACTACATGTTCCTTGGAACTTTTTTCTGGAAGGTCAGAGAGTTGCTTTGAATGAGCTGTGGATTTTTTGTGGGGTGGGCTTAATGTCCTGATGTTGGGATGCCCACAGTCACATCGGTGTAGAAAGCGTTTCACAACTTGTAGGCTGCAATTCCTTTCCAATCCAAGCTTTCCAAGCTTTGGGTCTTGTTCTGAATTCCCACAGTTCCTTATTGAGAAATTATGCTGATGTTCACCACACACATGGGAGTATATATTAAAATGTTTCTGCTGCAAATATTAATGCATATGAAACTCTAGACATCATTTGTAAAATATGAAGAAGATAAAGTATACAGCTGTCCTTCAATGTAGAAAATCTTTGCTTTTCTTCACATCTCTTCCCTTTCCTTGAAGGACAGAAACCAGCACGGGTATCTGTTCACTGATAGTGATTAAACAAAAGAATTATTTTTTATTTGATATATGTCATCCTATAGAGTAGTGCTAGTCCAAATTAAACGCAGTTTTTATTTCTGTAACCTCACAATTGTTCTTGTGCCTTTTTTTCTGGCCCAAGCCCAATTTTAAAGCAACAAAGAGCATCAATGTTTTCTATGCCAGCACTAAGATCCAACCTCCACACTTAACCTAGGTTGTACTCAGTTTCTCTCTATATAGTTGCACTGTGATTTGGGAAAAAGGTTCTGTTTTCCTTGAGTTTTTCCATATAGAGTTTCCCTACACTTCCTTATAATTTTAAATTTCTAGGGAGATTAAGTGTCAAAATTTAAAAGTGCCCAAAACTTAAATTACTCAGTGTCTGAAGTATTTTTTATAGAAAGCTGAGGCTTGTTTTTCTTTTTTTCCCCCTCCTCTCCATGAATCCTGAGTTGCTGGGCATTTTTTTATTTTAATCTCTAGTTTGAGAATGATAGGCCAGTTGCCTGTCTAGTGATAAGCATTGCATTTTCAAGATTATGCCATGAATAATTATTTCTTAAGAGCCTTTATTTTTCCCCTTGCAAATCTCTCAGCATTATTTTCCTTCCCACTTGCTCCTCCTAGCATGGTGTGCTTTAACATTTGTTCAGTGCCACTCTGCCAGCAGGACAGCTGGGACCTTCTCCCGCCCTTCAGGTGGAAATCATTTACTTGGTGAGGTTGTAAAGTCAAATGGGTGGGCTGGGACAAAGAGAGGCAGAGGAAGGAAAAAAGCCCAGGCTGGAAGGAACCTGATCTAGTGGAAGATGTCTGTGGTAGGGAGTGGAATGAGATGAGCTTAAGGTCCCTTTCAACTCAAATCATTCTGCAATTCTATGAATAAATAAATCCAGACCAAACNAAAAAAAAAAAAAAAAAAAAAAAAAAAAAAAAAAAAAAAAAAAAAAAAAAAAAAAAAAAAAAAAAAAAAAAAAAAAAAAAAAAAAAAAAAAAAGAGGTACTGACAAGTGCTTCAGTACTTGGTGTGTAGTCTGAAAGGAAATATTCTGAATTTACATGCCAAAAGAGCTGTAGCAGTGCCAACCTGGATAGGAAGTGAGGAAGAAATGGCTCCAAACCCTCTCGGGGTGGCAAGGTGGGAGCTGCAGACACGGAGAAGGCAGAGCCAGGAGAGGAGATAATCAGTTAATGTCCTCACCGCCTTCGTGGCAGCACCAGAATGCTCCCAGGGGTGTGAATGTGCTCACGAGGAGCTCAGGATCCCACGCTGAGGCAGAGGATGCTAATAGGCACTAACAGGCCCACTCAGAAACTCTGTGTTCAGGCATCAGTGAATAAGTGAGGGAAAATCTGTCCTGAAATGCCCAGAACTGGCTGGCTGGAGCCTTCCTCAGGAATGAGTTTGCAGAGGGGAAAATACCCTTTGCTGTGACCAACCCTCCCACCTGAGGTTCCTGGAGTGTCTCAGGGACACGGGCAGGGACTGAGGAGACCTTGGAATGGCTGCTGATGGAGCCAGAGGGTGACTCCCCAGCTGAGAGAGTGGGAGAAGGACCTCAGAGGCACGGAAACAAGGGAGGGAAATGAGGTGACCCAGAGCAAGAGTAATTGTTTTGGAAAGAAAACAACCCTCATTCACTCCTGTTTTTCCTGTGGGGAGAGTGGAGAGCTCAGCCCAGGAGCGAGGAGTGACCTGTCTGCCTTTGCCCTCTCTCAGCTCTGTGATCACTCCCTGCTCCTCCAGGGAAAGCATCCTTACTGTACATGGAGAAACATCCCTGTTTCCCACATTTTAAATCAATCTCAGGTTTAAGTGAAGGTGCAGCCTTAAAAGTTATTACAGCTCCACTGTTTCCCCTGATAAATTACATGAATAACATTTGAGACAATGCATTGTTAAATATTTATATCTAGTACTATAGAACCAGAAAAAGCACAAGAACCCCTAGAAGAATAAATATATTTACCTAAATAAATTACTAAGACAAATATACTCCTATGTGCTCTGTACCAATAAACAGTAGGTATTCACTAAATTGTGGAATATAAATGGCTCATTTCCTCTAAATGTACACTGAAAGATCTATAACATGTTACACATTTCCTGTGCTTTGCATATATATTTCAATATTCATCATGAAGAGGCTTGCTTATGTGTCAATATACATTACTTTGCATACATTAAGAAAATATTTTTTTAATTTTGCCATTACAGATGTGCTTTGCTTTGGGGGGGTGCTGGCAAAAGCAGAGGCTTTATTTCATGATTAACCCTTTGGTGGCTCGTCCTGTTTTATCAACGTGACATTTACACAAAATGAATTGCTTGCTTAGACACAGCTAACTAAATAAAAGCAGGCCAGAGCTGATAGTATGAAAAATGGATTTTCATTACTGTTTCATTGATTCTTGTAAATAAGGGCCTGAGGCCTGCTCCAAAAAGGCTGCAAACAGTAATAATTTAATCTGAGGTGACATAGACCAAAATGTATGTGGACAAAAATCATCCTTGAATATTAAACAACAGCCTCAAGACAGAGAAAAGTGTTGCAGGCGAATTTAAATGTATGCAGATCGGTGGGTAACATATTTAAAAACAGAAATTAAAGATTCCTGTCATAAATCACATTTGCTGCCATGGATATGCCTTGTTATGCTGGCGTTTAAGGGAACCTGAAAGGTTAAGGCAGTTGGTGCATTAAATCGTACAAGGATAATTAATACTTTTCTTGTGGCTATTTATAAGAAATGGAAAATATAGTTAGATCAGCTGTGGCACTGTAGTAATTTGAGGGGGAAGAAACGAAAGTATGAGTCAATAGTTTTAACTGGACAAATGTCAAAAGCTCAATGAAGCAGTATCCTAATTTGGAGGCCTTTTAAAAGTCGCACACGAGAAAATGAGACAAAATAGTTTGTTCTTGTATTGCACAATATGATTTGTTTGCCTTTCTGACACTTATAACCTGTTTAATAAAAAAAATTTAGAATAACTTTGACTGAAGTTTGAAAGAAAAAAACTTTTTTTTTTAATGGAATCTGTTCCGTGGAAGCAAAGTGTAAATCAGGTGTTGACTCCAGAATTGTGAGCTTTGTTTTTTCTTATATGTCTTCTAATTAAAGAGACCACAATATTTCGCTATAAAATAGCCTGAAACTACATGTAAGAACATTATTTCACTTATAGTAGTTTGACTTATTACAGTAGCACCTAATGCTCAGGATGGCTCATAGCAAGACTAATGTAGAAAATAATTTTCCCTTTCAACTTGCTGAAGCATTAATCCTTTTTTTCTTTATTTTTTTTTTTAACTTGGGGTTACGTTCAAACAAACCCTTCCAACTACTGTAATTCCCCAGAGGAAAATACTCCTTCATCACTCATTGAGTTCAGGTTTATGATCAGCCTATTATTTAAAATTCTTATTTTTCTTTTCTTTCATGAATAAAAACAATAAACTTTAGTGGTATCAAACATTATTAAAGGGTCTCAGAGCAACAAGACAGAAGGTTTATATGACCAAACTCTCTTAATATAAAGGAGTTGTATATTTTCAGATGTCACTGCCATTCATCTCTTCTCTCTTTCTCTCTCTCTCTGCCCCCTTAAGCAAGGAATAAAGATCCTATTTAAAAAATCTCACCAGCATGTAATAACTTTTCACCTGTTTCATGAAAAGTTAAACATCTGGAATACAGTTTGCTTTGCTGTTATTTTTATTCTGAATGAAGACTGGAAGTATTGCTTTCTTCAGAAGGGATTAAAAGAAAAGAAAGGCAAATCATCTAAGAAAATTATTTTCAATCTAGAGATGACTTTCTGAGAGGGAAAGTATTTCTCAAACCTCATTGAATTTCTGATCTGTTTGGAGAACATTTCATCTATCATTGTACCAAAAGTGAAAAAAAATAGATTTTTGAAACTTTAATCTGCTTTTGATTTGCAAATATTCATAAAAATTGCCATGGCTTCATGTAGATCTTTGGAAACAAATATTACTGATTTTTTTTTCACAGCTCTAGCTAGAACACGCTGTCTTTGGCAAGTTTCTGTTTGCAACAAACAAAATGTGATACTTTATAGGTTATAATATTCATCATTACCCTGATGTGTCATTGGTATGTGGTGTCACGCCCTGCTACTTTCTGGACAGTGTTTCCGATTTGATTATGACAAACCTTTCCTTAAAAACTGCACTTAAAAAAATAAAAAAGAATTATAAGAGATTTCACTAAGCTGAAATAAAGAAAAATTCGTGTTTCCCTTCAGAGGATGGGATGCAAAGTGCATTCAGCTTGCTGACTTTCCAAGAATTGACTGGAAAATATTCCAAGTTCAAAGGAAAAAAAAGGAGCGAAATCAGGAAATTCAAAAAGCAAAAAATGCCAGCTTTATAAGGCTTCTGTTAAATTGGAGAGATGGAAAAATATTGCTTTGTAGTATTCCTTAGATAACAATGTGGATTTAATAAATGTGGTTTGATGATAGCAGTGTTTTGTTGTTTTGATAGACAATATTTTCCTTCTGCAATGATATAAATGTCTGAATATCAGAAGCTGAGCTGGTTATGGACTTTTCTGGTTAGTACATTTTAAGAAAAAAGACATAGCATAATGATCTGTTAAATAAAACCACTTATATTTAGTCACACTCTCCTAATTCATGAACCATATCTTCATAGCTGAACCATCTCCTACACTACAAGCAATCAACAATTGGTTCTGGAGGTCGAAGCCTTGCAGATATTTAATGTATATATATATATTTTTAATAAAAGAAAATTGTTTCACAGCCACTCTATCAATAAAAGCAGTCTAACTTTTTATCTCTAGTACAAAGCACGCTTTCCATACAATAACTATAAACTGTGGGCAAAGTTCTTCTGACAGTGGTATGTTCACCAGAAGGAAAATGTCTCAAACATTATATTTTGATCTGGATAAACAGGCAAACTGCAGAGAGAGATGTAAGGCTCACATTCGCAGAGCAAACAATATTTTGTTCTCTTTTAAAATGTTCAGGCTCGTAAACAAACAGCATAAAGTCACAGGATCCAAAAAGCCTGTAAATCTCAGTATAGAATTTTAAAAAGTGGTTTGAACCCAACTGTGTTTATCTTTATTTTGCCTAGACATCTGCCAGTACTTTTTAGGCTGCTGCTGCTCGTTAGGCCTGAGCAAATAACTTGTAATTATTAATGTTTTCCTTGAATTTATACTGCATTTTCTGTGTATGAAATATGTGAAGAAGATCATGACATTTTCAAATGTCTTTGTTATTGGAAGTTATTTATGAATTTTTCCATGGCATATTTTTCCCTGTGGGTGGTATTCACTCTTGTGCATGCACAAGGACTAAGCAGTACTTAGACCCCACTTAAATCTTCAAAATATGTCTTGTGCAGAGGATTGATTTTCATGCAGAGGGACTTGTATATTTGATCAGAGTGATATTCATTTTGCTATTCAAACAGATAGTTTCAGGAGATAAGCTGTGATGCAGCAGCTCTGGATGTGCTGTCCGGCAGCTCTGAAGGAGCCACATGTAAATCAGGCTATTTCTATAAAGAATGAACAGTTCTTAGAGGGAAAAACTTAGAAAAATGCAGAGCAGCAAACTGTATTGGTGGTGTTCTCATGTTAACTCTGGGCAACTCCCCACGAGCTGCAAGGTTTTCTATTAAATAGCTCCACGTTTTCTTTCCCCTTCAAGCCCAAACTGCAGTTTTTGCTGTGTCATGGGTGATTGTATTAGGAAGCCAATGATGTAATTCGTATTTTTTTTTTGGTTTAAATTAATGTTCCTTTTCATCGTGTGATTGGAAGACCTCCAGATCAATTGAGAGTCTACGACTCTTGGGCTTGGAAAATAACAAACCCAAATGGTGCTTTGAACCTCTTTTATGAGGATAAAAAGAGATGGGCTGTGTGTGAGTGGCCTGGAGGGGCCCAGAGTACTGAAAAACAAATCCCTCTGTGCCGTAACCCTTTCCAAAGGCAGGGGTGATGGGGAGGAAGCACAGTGGCATGGGAGAACTGGGAGCTCCAACTTCCACATGGCAAATCCCCAAATCCCACAGCAAAGGGACTATGGTTGCCAGAGCCAGCGGGTTCAGTCAGGGGTGAAGGGGGCAAAGGGAGGCTCAGAGCAGGAAAAGTTGGTCTTGCCCCAAAGACTTGAGGTCAGGCATGACTTTGGCCACACGCACTTCGCTCCTTGCTTAGGCTAACTCAGGCCTCAGCTTCCTCATGCCAAACACCAAGGCCTACACCTCTCCCTTTAATCCTTTTTGGCAGTTTTTTCCTCTTATGGGAGGCTCTTTTAATTGGTTTCTTCTTCCTCAAGCCAAATGTTGTGAGCTTTCTCTGCTCCCCTAAGCACCAGGGCTGTTGCTTCAATGTCCACTCCCATTAGATGACTCCCATTACCAGTTCCACCTCAAGCATGATTCATAAAGTTTAAAGCCAAAGGGAATGATTAGATCATCCAGTCTGACCTCCTGTATACCACAGGCCATTTAATTTCACCAAACTACCTCTGGATTGATACCAATAAGTTTTGTTTTTCTGAAGAATATCTTGGAGAAATCACCCAATCGTTGTTTTGAGTGATCAGGGGCTGGATTGTCCCTGTTTCCTCTCAGCGGGTTATTTCTGTGGTGAATTACAGTTGATTGCAACAAAAGGGCCCAGAAAAGCATTAAAACAGTCTTTCTTGACTTCCATAGATTAATTAACATCCTCTGCCTAGTCTGTGGATAATAATCTGTTGTAGTTCATGTCCTGTTTCACAGCAGCTCCATGGAAGCATATGTTGCACATAAAAGAGTTGGGGTTTTGGTCAGAAACAACTCTTTTCACCACAGTATTTCTAAATATTTTTTTCTTAAGAAACTGAGGAAAATATGTCAGTTTTATCTTTATATTACAGGTATGAGTGTATTGTTTCAGTTCTGTGTAAGGTGTGACTCAACAAAGATCAGCCCAAAGCTGATCCATAGCCTGTCTCCAAGAGTTGTTAAGGAAAAGTGTAAGAGCAGGACAGGATGAGAGAGACTCCCCTTGGCACACCCTGCTGATCCTGGCAGTGAATCAGAGGTGCCATGGCTGTGGCCATATCATTGTGTCCTGTCTGCTCCACTCTTTCTGTTCATTGGACAGACACCCTGGTAATTAATCCCATTTAAAACTCCCATCTTCCCGGTGAATTCCACAGCTCCGTGGTGCAGTGTGTGTCTAAAATACCCGGTTTTGTTAGGCTGCAGCTCAGTGCCTCTTGTCAGAGTGCTGCTGACTTCTTGTTTTATTAGACACTCTAGAGTTGGGTTTTTGATCTCTCATTGAATCATTCAAGCTTTGGTGCAGCTTCGTGCAACTTTTCTCAAATGTTTCTACTGCTGACGTGTTTGGATCCTTTCTTTTTGAGAAGTGATAAACTCTGATTATCCTGATTTCCCTTCTTTGTTCAACGTTGGCGTCTGTTACGCATTTTTCAAGGTGAGGCTGATGAGAAAACTGAGAGTTCAGAATTCAAGATATGGGAACAAAGCAGATTTTAAACAAAAAAAAAAAAAGAAGTAATTACTATAGAATTCCAGGACAGTTTCTGTTAGAAGGAACTTAGAAGATCCCATTCCACTCCTAGCCAGGGAAGGCAGAGACCTCCCACTATCTCAGGCTGCTCCAAGCCCTGTCCAGCCTGGCCTTGGAAATTCCAGGGATCCAGGGGCAGACACAGCTGCTCTGGGCACCCTGTGCCAGGCCCTCCCCACCCTCACAGGGAAGTATTCCTTCCTAAGATCTCATCTCAACCTTCTCTCTGCAATGTCTGAGCCTCTTTTATATTTCTTTTCTATTAATACCTATCCCCATTTTACCTTCAGAGTGCACCTGGTCACTGTGATACCACCTCTTTGCCACCCGTGATTTAGTGACTCCAAAACTTCTAGTTTAAAGTCTGGTATTAACTAAGTGCATGTTATCGTTTAGAAGAAATATTTGTATAAGTTTTAAATTGTTTCACACATGAAGTAAAATAATAGCAATTTGTTCAAATTAAGTTATCTTGAGGATGCCTTTGGCACTGCTGTGATCTGATTGCTCACCACTCTTTTAGTTAAGCAAACATTTTCCCTATCCTGGATTTCATCCAGAGAGGGCTGAAATAGATGACCAAAAAATTATCTTTAACTGTTACTCTTACAATTACCATTGTGCCTCAAATGAAGCACTTTGGTACTCAAGACACACACACATTTCAAATAAAATCCCCAGAACAAAGCTAGAAAAGAATTTAATTCTCATCTGTAAATAGCCCAGCTAGCTCTGAAAAGCCGTAGAATACATTTGTTTTTACACAGGAAGAAGGAGCTCGTTACACGTTGGTCCCCACCCCTCTTTCTAGACCCATGTGGAAATACATGTGTTAAATAACCCACCACTTCAGCAATATACTCTATTTATATTTTATATAAAATAATAATCTGGGCCATGGTACTTTGAGTGGTTCACAGAAGCAAAAGAAGTCATTAACCTAATCCTCAACATAACATGATGTAAATCATATAAGATGTCATGCATTTTTAGAGGAAGTATTATTTTGAGTGAATACAGACACAGCTATTTGGCATGATTTCTTGAAGGGGATGGGAGTGTTGTGACCCAGAAAATGTGCTGCATTTATTGCTTTGACTCGGGATGTCATGAAGCTTCACATAAAAATGGAAGTTTCAAAACAACAACTTAAAAAAAAAAAGAAAAAAAAAAAGTTGAATACCAGGAATGTCTTTGTCTAGCTCTAGATTTGTGCTGTGCTGAAGTGAGCATTCCAGCCTCTTGAATTCATGTCTTTACCAAGAGTCACTTCAAAGAAAACTTACAGAAACCAGAAAATTCTTCTTTATGGCTGACAAAACTAAATTAATGGCACTACTTGTAGTGCTTTAAAATTTATATTTTTTTTTCTTAAGAATGAGAAAGGGAAAATCTGAGTAATTACTAAAAGGACACTGTATGTGACTCATTTTTTGTCATCACAGCTGTCTACACAAGGTCTTAAAAATCTACCTACTCTTGTATGTGCTTGGGTAATAAAGATACAGCCCATATAAAGCCAGATCCAGAGCTTGCTGAAATCATAGGGAGGCTTTGTAAATATTCCAGTACTCTTGGATGCAAGCTCGGCACTTAGTTTTGCAAATCAGGACGTAGTGGGATCTTTCATACGAGTAAATCACATAATATTTTTCATAGAAAGTGAAGTATGTGAGAAGGGAAGATGCTGCATGCCTGGAGTATGAGTTCAAAGCAGTGGAGGAATCATCAAGTTCCTGGCTGTGTCCCATATGGAAGCAGGATACTTGCAACCTCAAAGTGGTAAATTCCACTCATTAAATTTCCTTTAGAAAGAGCTAAACATCACTGCTTTTGAGCTCATCTGGGAGCTCCACAAAAGCAACTTCAGAAGATCTTTATCTTCATTGGAAAAAGTTCTGGTAGACTTCCATGAGTTTTATCACAGAATCACAGGATGATTTGGCTTGGAAGGGACCTTGAAGATCATCTCGTTCCACCACTGCCATGGGCAGGGACTCCCACTGTCCCAGGCTTCTCCAAGCCCTGTCCAGCCTGGCCTTGGACACTTCCAGGGATCCAGGGGCAGCCACAGCTTCTCTGAGCACCCTGTGCCAGGGCCTCAGTATCCTCATATGGCTGTGCTTGCCCCTTCCCCTTATTCCATGGCAGGACATCAGTGCTTTATACTGACAGCATGAAGAAAATTGGCTCCTTGCTCCACAGTGATGGGAACCACATTCCCCAAAGCTCCCCTCAAGCCCACAGGAAGAGCTGCACTGGAAATACCTGAACTTGTAAATGCCATGTAGAGCAATACAACAGCTTTCCTGAGTTTCTTCCACTTGCCCTAAGGATTTGTTTGTTTCTTTGCTTGGAGGTAGTTGCTAAAACCTTGATGTTGCTGGCCTTGTGACTGCACGAGAAAAGTTGCTGCCCCGTTATTCTCACCCAGACTCAGGCAGGAGTGGCAGAGCTGTAGCTCCTGCATCAGTTTGCAGCCCACTTGTGCAGGCTTAAGTGGTTGATGTAGTTAGGGCTCTTACCCTAATGTGCCAGCACTCAGCTAAATGGAACCTATGATCTCCTCTGAGGTTCATCCATCATTATTCAGAACCTCTGCTTTGTGCCGTCATGCGGGCAAATGCTTTCATGTATTTATTCATCTCATTGTAAGAATCTCTGCAAGCATATGCAGACCACTAAGGCCAGCAGTGATTAAAGCCATGCAGTCTTGAGCAGATGTAGACACTTTAGTTCACCCTACTCATTCTGCTGAACGAGTATAAATCAAGTATTTTCGGCACCAGGAAGAGAGCTCATCTGTTGCTGAAGATCACTGCTCTCCCCAAATATCTCTCTTAATCGTTGCCTTGTTATAATAATGTCTGCCTGTTCCATAATTCCTTTTGTACAGAACAGAGCAGTGAAATGGATGCTGAACTTTTCTCACATTCCCAGTGTTTGGATGACTACAGCAAAATCCTGCTTTTAAGGAGGTAATGAGAAGGAACTGTGAATTCTGGAAAGGGGAAGAAATTGTATCGGATTGATAATTCGTTACCTTTCCAAACAGCAGAGCTGTGGGGGGAGAATGAGAGGAAACAGTGTCCGTGGAGAGAGAGGATGCAGCCAAAATAATTTTAATTTTAATAGGTGATAAAATCCAGGCTGAAACTGGCCTGTGACACACAGAGCCGCTATTTGCAGCAGCACACTTTTAACCACAGCCATAAAACATGTTTTTCATCGAAGGAGCATTTCTCTACTTGGTTAATTTTTGTGAGCCTTTCATTTATACAGTAGGTCATCCTCCCAGACAAGCTTTCTGCTGGCCCTGGAGCTCCAAAGGAGCATTTGATTCTCTGCTTGGACCCTGTCCTCTACCTCTGTTCCTTGCCAGCCCAATTAGCCTTACACTGCATGGCTGTCAGTAGCCTAACTACCTTGGAGCCATCAGATTAAAGTTTCCCTTTTCCAACTACTCTATTCATCAGGAATCCAGCACAGCCAAGGTTTGTATAACCTGCTATGCTGAGCCCTCCCACTCAATTGATTTCTGATCCCTAATGAACCATAGGCTGATGGACAATTACTCATCTTGCTGAGACATGTGGGGGATGTTAAAGGCAGGGTACTCGGGAGCTTGTGAAACTCTGTGCTTTCTTATTTAACATTAGCTGTAATTTCTGACACAGGAAGGATTATAACAGGGTCTGTTAAACATCAACCAGACTATCTCGCTAATGGCTGAAATGGTTGGGTTTTTTTTAAAACTCTCAGTCCCTTTATTATTTACTTGCAGATAAACATGTAACAATGAATTTTAACAATCTGGTACATTTAGAAGAAAAGTTACAAGCCCCTGAAATACCCCATGGTGGAATATGACATTAATAGCTCAAAGCAGCTCAGCACTGCTAATGTGGACTGTTCTGTGTTGGGCTGTAACTCAGACAGATACAATTAAAATAAGAGTATGATTATTGCTGTTACTGTACTGTGTTATGACTGCTCTGAAGTGCTTCAGCAGCCTCAGCCAGAGCTTTTAAGCAGGGCTTTGCCACAGCAAGTGTGTTAAATTTTAGCCCTGATGTGTTGATGAGGATAACGATTGGAATGTTAGAAAAATCATCTATTCCTAGACTTAAGCACTTTAATAATTAGACAGATAAATTTGTTATCCCCAGGGTCATAAAACTCCTCAGGGAAATAAATTATTGAAATCTCCTGGTTTGTAAAGTGTAAGGTATGTGATCCGTGCTGTTCTTGAAAGAAATGGCTTTGAAAACGTCTGTCTGACTTTTGGCTCGCTTGGCTTGTTCATCCTCTGCAAGCAATGACATCATTAGAAAATGCACCACTCTTACCAGTGATTTCACTTCCACTTTAAGGAATTGGCCTGCAAAAAAAATGACAGAAGGGACGAACAAATATATAACATCAGAAATAGTTGTGTTATAAACTGATATTAGAATAACAAAACCAGCAAGGTAGTTTAGCAGCACGCTTCTGCTACAGTTCACCATTTAAATAGAAATATTTGCCTCCTTTATCTCTGATCTGATATACAAGTAATTTATATCTGATCTGATATACAAGTAATTTAGGGTAACATTATTACTCATTTGTGTAAATAGTAGGGACAAATTTTATTTCATTCTCTGGTTTCTTTCCCACTTGATCTTCCAACCATCCATCTGTAGAGTCTGAAACAGTTTGCCTCAAAACCTCACTGTCCTCCTTGAAATCCCTTATGCTCTTTTTTATCATTTTCCTTTAAGAGCCTTCCTGCAGACCTAAAACATTCCAATCCTTAAAACTGGGTGCTCTGTTCTTATACAGTCTTAAAGACTCTGAGTGTGTCTTCATTTGTGCTCTTAAAAAAGCCATTATGGCTATTGCTATTTTAAATTATTTATAGGGGTCTCTATAGATGGATACTGCAACATGTAAATAGATAAATTGATGACCCTTGCCCAGCAACACTGGTTTTAAATTAAAATATGAGATAATGAGGAAATAGCTGCTCATGGAAGTAAATAAGAACAGAAGTAGGGAGCAACAACAAGATTACTTTTCTTTGGGTTAGTATTGAACATGTGTTGGAAATACGGAATCCCAAAATAGTTTGGGTGTGAAGGAAGTTTAAAGTCCATCTTCTTCCACCCCCTGACATGCACAGGGACATCTTCCACTGTCCCAGGCTGCTCCAAGCCCCGTCCAACCTGGCCTTGGGCACTTCCAGGGATCTAGGGGCAGCCACAGCTGCTCTGGGCACCTGTGCCAGGACTCCCCACCCTCCGAGCCAGGAATTTTTTCCAATCTCTAATCTAACCCTTCCCTCTATCACTTTAAAGCCATTGCCACTTGTCCTATCACTACATGAAAATACTTGGAACATTTCACAGATTTGTAAATATGCATGAAAAAGCTCGAGTTATTTCAACCACCTGTTCTTATCCATTTCCTCAATTTCTTAAAATCCACCTTAAGACTAAGAGAGCTAAACCTACTCCCTGTTGTTCCAGCCTTTTACTGTCTAGTACACAGCATTGTGTCTATTTTAAATCTGATTTCTCCATTGCAAATTATTCTTATTCCATTTGTTTTTGTGTTGACATCATCCTTTAAGGGACAATCCCTATCTTTGGTGCTGTATCCTCAGCATGGCTGGTTCCTAGACTCCAGCATCTTTCTTTTAGAGTAAAATGGCAAAGATCTTCCCTTCTATTATTGTCTTCTAGTCCTAAGAATGGCACTCTTCAAATTGAACTGATGCCTTTACAGGTGTCAGAGATGCCTTTCCTGAAGAAAGCACTTTGTAACTTGATTTTGTCTCATAGTATGGAACACTCTCCTTGTCCCTCACCACCCCATCATCATTTCTCATCCCCACTCAGACCACACACCTGAGTGGGCTGGCACAGCCCCAGATGTGGCCACATCTGGGCAAGAAGACACCTGTGCCTAGGCTAAAACCAAAATTGTATAAGACATGGGCAGACTGGATTGCCCAAAAAAAAGGCACTAGAAAATGGTGTCCAAAATGCAACAGAATTTTTTTTTTTTCATGTGGAATCTTTCCTCAGTATTTATAAAGGATTTTGAAGGGGGGTGTGTTTGGTTGCTTATTTTTCCATACTGATTTTTCTATTTTAAAAAATAAAAAATAAAAAAATTCTTCTTCTTGTTTAGGCTCTGAAATTGAAGTGCTTCAATGGCAGAGCAGAAAGCAACAGGAATTCTGCTTCCAGAAAAAAGAAATTTCTGCTTGATGTTGTTGAGTTGAGGCCTCAGAAGTTTAAAAATTGGATTTAAAAACAGACTGCTGTTTGTATGAGCTTTTTTGATTTGTCACTGATTTGTCACTGATTTGTCCCTTTTAAACACTCTAGTTTATTTTATTGGGACTGGAGGGTAAATGGCAATTGCAATTCTGGTGTACTCCCTAATATTCCCAGAAAATCATGTTGGATGATGAGGAATAACTGGCAGGTGTCCTGGATGATGTGGTGTCTGGCCTTTGTGTATGGCAGCTTCCATCCCGGAATCTCTGCCTGCATGGGGTGTAAATATGTGGTCAGCACTAACCCTCAGACTGGGATCAAGCTGTGCTGCTTGAACTCCTCACTTCTTTTTGGTTGGAATCCTTCTGATTTGGGCAATCCTGGAAACCAAAGGGTTTTAGCAATGATGGCATTACAGGTGGAATGTGCTTATTTAGGGGTCTTTTTTTATGTTTTTATTCTGGCCAGAGGTGTGGGGAAGTGATAGCAGGAAGCCTGCTTATTTTCACCTGGCTGGAAGGAATTCTAAGGCAAGCCCACAATACTCCTGGTGATCAGCACCAGATTCAAAACAAATATTTCAGTGCCCAAAACCACTCTTGTAAAGATAAAGCTGCTCTTTGTCCTCAAGCCCTGCACTTACCATCAAAAACTTGGCCATAAAGCCCAGAGCAGCCCCGTGGTGACACACAGCCTGAATTCACAGGTGCTGCCAGAGAGAAAACACATTTGGTGTCAGGAAGAAAACACCTTTCCAGTCTGTGAACATTTCTCAGAGCAGTTCCAATGCTCTGAAGCTCCTTGGATTTCCTAGACGAGCTCTCCAGCCTCGCTTTTTGCCCCAAGATCTCAGCCTGTAGGATCGTGGTGCTGCTGTTTTCTGTGCCCTGGTGCTGTGGGACAGCCTGTCCCAGTACCAGGCCCTGGTGGGTGGCAATGGGGACACTTCTGTCACTTGGATCTTGCCCTTCATAGCGGGGACAGCGGCGTCACCGACAGCTGGGATCCCTTCAGATCTCCAGGATGTGCTGGGGCAGGCTGGAATGGTGTGTGGAAATCTGTCCCTGGCCCTTGGGCTCTTCCTTGGCACCAGGCTGGGGGTGGAAATTGTGAGAAGGGAAGTTGGCATCAGAACTACCTGGCTGTGCTTTAGTTCCTGCTGGTGGGGAACTTGAGGATTTCTGCCCGTGGGGGGAATTGGCTTGGCTGGGGGTTGTGTATTTGGGGGTGAAGTGTGAAGGCTTCTCTCCTCCTCTTCAGCTGCGCAGTGTGGCCTCCTGTGCAGTCTCTGGTTTAAAAAGGGAATTTCTTCCAGTGAAATCAGGCTTATAGATTAGCTCACAGTACAAAATGGACAAGCAGATGTACTTTTTAAGTCATGTAATAAGAACCTTTCACTTGTTTTTATTTCTTCTCTTTTCAAAGGTTATATCTATTCATTCTCAGTTCAGATTGTGCTGCATGTGCTGAAAATAAAAGCTATGCTTAATACCCAAACTTGCAAACCAAAGGTAATAATTTCAGAATTATTCAACCAAGAATAACTTTTTTATACAGTAGATACTCTGAGAAGTGAGGGAAGCTAATGTTTCATTACTGTCATTAAAAATTACTATAATTACAAGCGCATTTTGGAGCCATTTAATAGGATATGCTACTTTTTTGCTCTTGCAAAAACAAGGAATGAAAATTTCTTTGAAAACATGACTTTCAAACTGTCCTGGTGGGAGTTCACTATCCATGGAAGCAGTGGGTGGAGAACTGAGTTAAAGGTCCCAGTCAGGGAGAGCTGGATTGAGACTTTCCTGAAATGTGAGTTTTGGAGGCACCGGATGGGAAGGTTGCAGGATCAGTAAAAGGCCAATAATGGAGTTTTTCTCCTGTCTGGGGTGCAGTGAGTGTTTCAGGGATACCTGCATGTACCTGGTGGAGGTGGAAACCCTGGAATACCTGAAGGAAAAAGGATGCCTTTTCCTGGTTATTTACTAATTCAGTAGTGAAGAGTTCTACTGCACATTTCTAGATCAGCATAATTTTCCTCCTTCTCCCATCTGACACAGTCTCAACACTCACTCTCTCTCAGCTGTGTCTCCCTTCCTCTCTCATTCCTCCACCATCTGCTCCACATGCTTTCCCATAAATTCCTGACTTGGACTCGGTTCCCCAGCTCTGAGCTTATCTGTCTCAGGGTTACACGCTGGAGCCATCAGAAAGGCATCCCAGAACTTTCTGTGTGAAATGAATAGCGATGGCAAAACCTCCAGACGAATTTGGGAGGTCTCTCGAGGGGGTCAGAACTTAATTTCTTGTTTATTTTGAGGGGTTTTTGTGGTATGGGAGGACAAGAGAGGTGTCAGGAGTTAACAGAAGTTTACATGATTAATGTTCTCGTGTTTTGAATGTTATTCCCAGAGTGGATTCAGATGGAGGAAATTAAAAATAACAATAAAAATATTACTGAGTTCTCATTCCTATTACAAATATAAATGATCTTTTTTTTTTTCCCCAGCCACTTCTTTCTCTTTCTTTTTAGGAAAAGTCCTATTTCCTACAAAGAAATTACCACTACCCCATGCCCCCCAAAACCCCAACCAAAACCCAAAAAAAAAGGAAAGATATTTTACCAAGAATACTTTGTTTTCTGAACTTGGCTGTGTCTGTTCTGAAAGATAGAACTATCAAAGTAGAGGGGAAGTAAGGAAATGCATTTCAAGCAAATATAAAGGTTAATTAATTTCAGTTACTCAGTTGGCAAAGAGGACCCACATGGTGGTACTGTTAGGAATGGAGACAGTTTTAAGTACATTGTGCATCCTTGCTTTGGAAAATTCTGAAATTCAGGGAAGTATAATTCCCAACCTGTCCTAAAATCCAGAGAAGTACATTTCCCAAACTCTTTAACTCTGCCTTCAATTGTGGTTGATCTGGGAATTGATGGTGTTTGTCATGTGGCAAACATATGACCCTTGGAGAGTTGGAAGTGGTTGGATTCTGCTCTGGATCAGAGAATATTATGAGGAATACCACCATTATCTGCAAGTGGCTGTTTGCTCCCAGTTCTGCTGGAAATTAAGAAAAACATGTCTGAATTTTGGTGAAAACACAGAGTCTTAGAATTGCTTTGGTTTGAAGGTGCCTTCAAGATCCCAACTCCTCTCACGAGACCAGGTGGCTCCAAGACCCATCCAACCTGGCCATGATATCCAACCTAGTTTTTTGCACCTCAGTATTCCTCTTTAGAAATGATGCACTAATTTTTGTCTTTGCAGAAGTGTTTAAGCAGTAAAGGCAAAATTTAGTATCATTAAGGCAGAAACGAATTGCACAACTCTGTGCAGCCTTGACATCCCCAGTGTGCCTCACTGCAATGGGCTACTCCAGGCATCCTGGTTCTTGTGTTGGAGCCATCCCAGCTGGAGCCAATCCTCACTGCCTAGGGGTCTGGCCCAGCTCCTGCTGCAGCTCTGCCATCACATGGTCATCCTGCTGAATTTTATTCCTGGACTTGTCAGTGTTTAGGAAGCTGTAGGTTTCTGAATGGGATTCCTTGACCTGCTCTATGGGGCAGTGGGAATCCCAGGAGGGGCCAGGCTGGAAGGGACCTCAGTGAATCATCTGGTCCCAGCTCCCTGCTCCAGCAGGGCCATCCCAGAGCACTGGCACAGGATTGTGGCCAGATGGTTCTGGAATGTCCCCAGGGAGGGAGACTCCACACCTAAATCTCGCCTGGGAGGTGGCAGGGCTGGGACCCCAAAACCTCATCAGCTGCTTTAGAGGTGTTCAGCTCGAGCCTTGAGCAAGACTGTTTGAGTGAAAACTGCTCTTAAAGCAAAATGGAAGAAAGAGATGGAGCTTCGCTTCCAACTTCTTTTGGAGTTTTAATTGCAGCCCTGTCCTCTTAGAAATCTCTGATACCAAAGCTGGAGGGGGATACTGGGAACCCATCTTTTATCTCCATCAGGTCAGGGCGAGTCAAAAAGGGACAACCAATAACAAGCACAGAATTAACATGAATTTGAGAAGCATGCTGGACAGGCAGCTCCCAAGGCTGTCTTCCCTCCAGGGGAGGATGGGAGAAGCACTGGCTGGGCCACTGTCCCCCCACAGACGCCCTCTCTGAACCATCCACTCAGGGCTCAGTCACTGCCCTGGGAAGTTCTTCCTCCT
This sequence comes from Anthoscopus minutus, assembly GCA_013399455.1. Classification (NCBI taxonomy): domain Eukaryota; kingdom Metazoa; phylum Chordata; class Aves; order Passeriformes; family Paridae; genus Anthoscopus; species Anthoscopus minutus. The sequence goes on along the minus strand of VWYI01023242.1, from coordinate 229,869 downwards.
GTCCAGGTGGAACTTCCTGTAGTCAGTTCCTGGTTCAGGAACTTCCTGGGCTCTGCTTGGAGCCCTCCCTGCAGACAAGGACAGACAGGGATGAGGTTCCCTCTCATCTGTGTCTCCTCTCCAGTCTGAACAGCCCCAGCTCCTGCACTCAGAGACACTGCTGGAGTTTAAATGCTCCTGCAGAGGGAAACCAGACTAAAAAACAAAGAGTTATATCAACATTATTTAACCTTTTAAATAATAATAGACTTGTTGATTTCTGAGATGGAAAAATCATTAGGTGTGTGTACCTAAGAATAAGTCAACTGAAGGAATAATCAAAATTTCCCCAAGTAATCTTTGTATCAAAACCTTCTCTCTGTCCTTATTTCAACTCCACAAACAATGGATGTGCATCACAGCATGTCCAGAAGGTCATGAAACAGGCATGTTTTGCCCAGATAAAATGAGCTATCAGATACTGAAAAAAAAAAATTCTGGAATCGATGTTTTGTGGCTTCTGTGAGCAAGAAACAAGGCTATATTAATTTTAGAACCATCTGAGCTTTGGGCACTGACTTTCATTGGCTGAGATGTTAATATTTTATGTGAGCCTAAAGCATGCCCAATTAAAGTGAGATCAGAAACGTCCACAAGTATATTCAAAGAAAAGCATTAGACTTTTAGTCAGCGCCATAAATCCGCGCGCCAAAAAGCTACAGAGGGAGAACATTAAGGGTCTGGCAAATAAGAAATAAATAAAAGCTTGGAATGTCATTCCTGAAGCTCAGGCAAGTCCCATGGCATGAAAGCAAGCCTCACCAGAAATCCTTTAAAATAATTGCCACACGTGAATGCAGCTGGGCGGGAGCTGGTTCAGGGGATGAGTGGCACTGGCCATGCCACAGGACAGGGTGCAGTGCTGAGATGGACCTCAAAATGTGGCTGTCAGGTGGGCAGGCTGGTCCTCAGCAGGGAATCAGAGTCAGGGGATGTCCTGAGTTGGAAAGGACCCACAGGGATCATCCAAGTCCAGCTCCTGGCCCTGCACAGACACCCCAACCACCCCACTCTGAGCCTAAGAGCGTTGTCCAAACTCTCCTGGAGCTCTGGACTTCTCAGAACCTGCTCAGCCCCTGCCTCAGAGATGAAGATAATCCTGCCTTTGGGAATTACAAGATGCTGGCCATTTTATCAGCCCTCCAAAACTAAGATTCTTGTTATTTCTAATCCCCCCCCCCTGTATTTCTGCAAGTTCCTCTTTGATTTCTTGAGGTATACAAGAGTTAACCTGGGTGTGCAGCAAACTCACCAGCTGTGTTAATCTCGAAAGGGTTTCTGTGGGCCCCTGCACCACTGCTGAGCCTTTAAAGCAGCACTTGGAAAGGCTCTGGAAAAGTTTGAGTTGGGTGGAAAATGCTGTTAAAACTATGGCCAGTTCTTGTAATTCCTGTTAATAAATTCCCTTACTGTCCCTGCTGCCCAGCATCATTCACCCAATCTTTCACCTCCATCCCTGCCTGGAGGGCTCACCTGGATCCCTTTACCTGTGATGCCACTCCAAAGCCAGGTTTTGTCACCTGATTTTGGGTCCCAGACACCAATTTTCCCCTAAAACCAACTTTCCCCTATATTTTCTCTGTTTTGCTGCCGAGCCAATTCAGGCCTGGCATTGACCTGGTTGTGCAGACCTGTCCTGGAAAACAGGGAGGCAAGACACAGATTTTACAAGTATTGAATATATTTAATCTAAAAAGTCTGCTCTTGCCTGTGCATCTATGACTCTGTTTAAAATATTGGAAACTGTGTCTGGACTTTCCACAGAAAAGATCTTTTTATCTGTTCAACTAAAAATACATATATTGTTTATGGTTGCTCATGCAGTTTTGTGAGCAATACAGATATTTAACAGGTTCCTGTCTGCATTCTGGTGGGCAGAATTTAATAATTCTGTGGTAAACAGGCTCTGGGCCCAAGGGCTGGTCTGGATTTCAGGTGTCTGTTTTGCCATGCCACGGCAGAATATCAGCTCTGCTCCCTCATCCCCTGAGCTTTGCTCCAGACACCACTGCTGCTCTTCACCCTGCTCCACTGCAGACCAAACTCCTAAATAATCATGTTCTTATGGAAAATTTGGGGTCTTGAGCATGGAATAAATCCACAGGGGGTCTCAATTTGCAGTTCTGTGTGACTTAGGTGAATAAAAAAATTGTCATTTTGAGGGTTTTTTTGTTCTTAGGTGGGTCTGGTTTGTTGTTTATTTTTTCTTGATGTTTTATTTTGTTATTTTTTTGTCTGTTATTTTTTGTTTGTGAACATCCACTCTTGGGATTAAAACCCTTGTCTACCAAGTGTCCACACAGAGCAAGCTCCTGTGGATTAATCAGGGTGGTTGAATCACTTTAGATAAAACAGAAAACAGAACTGTTCTTTGTTTTTTTCTTTATTTTCTTTTTTCTGCATTCCTCAAACCAAACATAAACTTTTCTGAGGCTTCTGAAAGTTTTGAAAACTTAACTGTGTTAGTTTTACATATTTTCACATGCCTTTATGCTTCCTGGTTATTCTCTGGGTCTGTAAGGAGAAAAAAATAACGTATAAAGAAATGCCTGGTATTTGTTGGTAGCTCTCATGGGAATTTTTCCCTTCAAGTATTCAGCCCTTTTATCCTCCTGTTCTGTGTCCTTGGTCAGCTCAGCATCATGGAGTTGGTGATTATTGTTAGATGAAGCTTGAATACTACCTGCACTTGGCTATTTTTGGCTCATTATAAAGTTTATATGAATTATTATCGAGTTATGGAATCTCTTAAGCCTCTTGAGAGGGAAAGTCATGGTTGTGTAAAATTATATTTACTTTCGTTACAGCAAAAAAAACACTGTTTCCTAATTAAGAAAGAGACCTGGAAGCGGATTTGCTGAAATTTTCTTGACACAACCCCCTAAATCTGCTCATCTGAGGGTTTTTGTAGCCAAAAACTTGGGTGAGCTTAACTTTAGAGGTGTTGTAAAGAAACTTGTGAGAGTGTTTTTTCCAGAGTGTGAGAGAATCCTTAGATGTATGAAAACTATAAGGATCATTTCCACGTTTGGTTCTTGATTTTGGTTTCATTAGACACTGAAAGTAGGGAAAGGTGGGAAGGTGTCCATCCACCTCTCCGCTCTGCCCTGAGCCAAACCAAACATTCACTGGGAGAGTGAAAATATTTTATGTATTTTATGCAGCCAAACAAACAAACTCAGTTACTAACAACCTGAGTCAATTCTGAGTAATTGATTTAGGGCTGAAAGGCTTGTGTCCTATTACCAATCCCTTGAGCTATGCACTCCCTAGAGAGGAAAATTATTGTGTTTTTCCATCCCCTGTCTGCTCACATGAGCAGACAGAGCAGGGCAGAGGAATGATGTGACACACACGTCTGTTCTCATGTATCAAAGCAGAGCTGTGAGGTCCAGCTTTAGTCTGTTTTTATCTCTAACCATGTCACAGGGCCTCCAGTAAATAACAAACACAATGTGCAATTGTTTGGAGTACAAAAAAGTCTCGAGCAGGTCCCTTCACCCTTCAGGTATTGGAATTTTCTTTACATTTTTGGTCATCTCCAGCATTCTTGAGCCCCAAATAAGGTCTAATCCTGGCTTGGATTTCTCTCAGCATCCGCACCAGTGGTTTGTGCTTTGCCTGGATGGAATTTAGCACATGGAATTTTCTCTCCTCAAGGATTTCAGGATTCATCAGATGCTGGATCTTGCCTTTCCCAAGCATGGGAGGAACACTGTGGGTCTGTCCTGATGTGTTCATAAGCAAAGGAAAAGAGTCAAAGCAAACATATGAAAACACCCATTTCTTGCCTCTTTGCAAATGTCTATCATGATTTAAACCACCACTTCAGCTTCTTTGGTCTCATAGGTTATAATTTCCTGTTATCAGGGTAAGGATGTTTTAAACAGCTTTTTGCAGATGATTAGGTATTTGCTGATCATTCAGGACAATTTACAAAGATAAATATATGTTAAATGGGTTTCTTGTTAAAACCAATGTACGAGTAACCCCTCGAGGCCAGACAGTAATTACTCCTAATAACAAATTAAAGCATTACCTACTTCTTTTCCGTTTTTCATTTTGAAGAGGAAATTACCTTACAGAACTGAATGGATTCAAAACTACAGGTTCAAATTTTTTTTTGATAAGGCCACTAAAAATAAGAAAGAAAAAAAAAAAAAGAAAGGGGTAACACTCCTGGAGAAAAGAATGGTCTTGATCATATTTATTTTTGCAGTGATTCTGTGTAGATTTTTAAGATGCCACCATGGGCTGGGTCTAGCTGTGCTTCTGTTCACTCTCAAAGCAAAATTGTGGCTCCATCCAGGGCTGCTCTGGGGCCATTGCTCACAGCATTCACTACTGCCCCCATCCACCAGCCAGACCCTTGGGGCCAGGAGAAATCTCTTCAAAGGTCCCTTGCTTGTTCAAATCAAAACACAGAATGGTCTGGAAATGGCTCAGCCATTGGGTGTTAATTTCCCCCAAAATATTTGCTGTGTGGTGCTGTCACATGCTGGTTGTATTACTTATGGTCTCTCCTTAAATTTACCAAATAGGTTCAGATTGTGACTGCCATGAGTATAAAAGGAATGTTCTGTATTAATAAATTATTGCAGATTTCAGGCAGCCTCTCTGAGGTTCTCTGTCCATGGTTTGGTTGTTGACCTGGGAGTTTCTGGGATACAAGGACGGCAGGTGCTGTGCTCCTCTCCATCAGTCAGCAAACTGTCCATGGACAGCGACTTCCCAAATCCTCAGAGTTTTGATGGAATAAATATCTGAGACACTGCTACAATTGCTGCTGAGATTCAGGGCAGGGCACGCTCCTGGTGAATCAGAGCACTGTGTTGGATTCACTTCCCCCGAGTCAAGCTGACTCTGGCTCGTCTCCTTCGTTTATGTATAACAACTACTTCAGATGTTTTTGAAGACTCTATAGAATTCGTTATGAGCAAGACATTTTTTTTCATGAGTTTCTGACTTTTCACTTAAAAAGCATTTTCTGTCTGGGCCTTGCCATCTGTTTGCAGAGCTGTCTTGCTAGACACACACTTTAGGCAATTCCCTGTGGCTTCTGAACCCAATTGCATCTTCCCAGCTCTCTCAGAACCTGCCCCAAAGGTTGGGTAAAACTTATGTATACCTGGAGAAATAATTCATCCCCATGTGATGGTGATGAATCCCACACTAAGGTGCTATGTGTGATAAGAGGCTTGGCTTGGAATACACAAGTGTTGTTAAATTCAGTTTTTCAATGATGGGGTTTCTTAAATAGGCATTTCCCCCCCTCCCTAGCAGAAGTTTTTGCAGCATTAAGGTCTTCCTAAAACTTGGACACTTGGTTCTCTCTCATGGTCTCCATGTGGATGAAGGCACCTGGCAGTGAAATAGTAATTCCTTGCAAGCTTTATTTACTGACAAAAGAACAGTGGCAATACATTTGTTTGCATAGTGTAAGGTGCTATCTCTCAGGAAAAATACCGTATAACAACTCTCCAGAATCCACTTTTCAATACTGTATCTTATTTCCGAGAGTGGAACTAAAGATAATGGTTTAAAAGTTTGCTCCAGAGTAGGAAATCCAGGTTGCCATCTCATAAATGATTGATTTTGAACTGCAAGATCCTCAGAACTAATTTGTCCCTCTCTGAATTATTAGTTTTTAAAGGATGTTTGAGAAAGCACTTAGAAATATGTCTGTGTATCTGGTCAGTTCTGCTGAGGAAAACTGGGAATTGACCTGCATTAATGAATTACAGTGTTGTGATCAAAAAGTCCAGATGAATCTGTGTCACACGTAACACAATTAGTTATTTTCTCAGTTTGTCTTCAAATGTACCATTTTGTTTGGGAATATTGCAGATATATGTCACTCATTATTGATAGATTTGTCTGACTTCCTGTCAAATCTATGTACATTGACAAAAATCTATTTTGTTGTTTTTGTCACAGAAATCTATATTGGCATTTTTCCCCATGGAGATTTGGCTAGTCATTGTCAGCATGAGGTGCCAGCTAGAGCTTTTACTGTTTTTATTGTGCCAGCTGCTTTCTTGGCTTCAAATCTTTTGGTTCAGATTGTAAATGGGGGCGAGACATCCGTATCTAGCCAGCGTGCTCGATGGAATATGACAGGGACTTGATTTTTCATTTCTTGCTGCCTTTCTTAGTATTAGAAGAAGATGACAAGGATGGCTTTATCTTCTGACCAGCAGAGACGGTGGAGGAATGGAGCCTTGCATGTAAAAGGGCCATGGGAAATGTTAAAATACAATTTTTTTTTGTATTTTACTGCTCATTCCTACTGTGGGTTTCTTGGTTGTGTGTTATTTTTGTTTTCTTTTTTTCCTTGTGAGGATCTCTGAAGACATCTTGGAGTTCAGAAAATATTAATTTCCAAGCCTTTTGGCTAATGTTAAGTCAGGATCATTGCATTCTTCTCATAATTGTTTTGGCCTAAATTGTAATAACTGAGCACACGCCCTCTGAGAAATCAGGTCTTTCCGAGGTGTTTTTAGTTTGTTTAGAGGCATCCAGGATCACCAGAAAGCTTGACAGGGTAGGATTTAGCTAATAAATAGTTCACATTTTAAGCCAAATTAGGATTTTATTTTTTTTTTAAAGCATTGGCAACTTCTGCAATTTTAGCACAAATCTTGTGATATTTGCTATTGTCCCTAAAGCCCTAATGGCTGCAGTAAGGTTGTTAATCTGAACATGTAGAACTTTATGAAGTATTTTTCCAGCCCATGTGTTTCCTAAGAAAAAGCTTAAAATCACAAACCCTCTCAGAGCCGAGCACTGAAACCCAACACAACCCTTGCCCCTCGAACCGCTTGGGTTTTAAAGCCAGTCTGAATTTCTGGATCCTGATTTTTAAACACTGGGAGCTGCTCCCCTGTTTGCAGCGAGCAGCTCCAGCCCCAGGACAGCCATCCCAGCTGAAGGCCAGGGACTGTGCTGTACCCCAAAGCCTCAGGAGGGCAGGAGGGCACCGTGGCACTCACGGGGTGCCAAGGGCAAGACCCCTGCTGTCCCCACATGTCCCCACTGTGGTGTGGCTGGAGGCTGCAGGAAGCCTGGTCTCCTCTCCACAAGCCACAGGGAGACTGCAGGACGTGCAAACCCCACCAGTTTCCATCTCCCAGGTGTGCCAAGGTCTGTGGAGCCACCTCAGCAGGGATTTGGGGTTGGGCCAGCTGCCTGAGATGTCCCCCAGGGTCCCCAGCAGGCTGAAGCCGCTGCTGCCACAGCTCCTCTGCTGCTGGTACCCAAGGTAGTTTGATTAAACTTGGATGTGTAGCCACATGCTGTAATCATTCCCTCAATGACTGCAAATTTGGCCTTGTTGATCTTTTAAATCCTTGCATTTTCAGCGTGCCAGTTCGCTGTAAATCACAGACATTCTCCATTTTCTTTATTTGATTCCAGAAAACTGTCTCTGTGCTGAAAACAAGTCTTTGAAAAATGCTCGTGTATCCTGCTGTCCTCTTCTACTTGGGGTGATTGCATAATTAACCTGGCCAAGTATCAACCATACAAGAGTTGAATGCAACCCAAGTTCAATTGGGGAGGATTTTACCATAAGAATGTGCCTGTCCTGAGACTAAAACACAGGTTAGATTTCCAAGTTTCTGAATATTGCTCAATGAAAGAAGAATATGTTGCCCATGAGAGAGAAAAAGAAAAAAAAAAAAAAATCAAATGGTGGTGTAATCTATAATCAAAAGCCCTAATGGGCACAAAGCATTTTAGAACAAAGGTTTGCTGAATCTGCAAGGATAATAAAAGTGTTAAAGTCTGAGCAGAGAAACGTTCTTATTTACTAACGTATAAGAAGGTTACTAAAGCACAGATAAAAAGCTCACAGGGCAGACAAAGCTCTCTGAATCCTTTTTCTTTTCCTGCAGTCAGATATGAACATATGATACATGAATATTTATCAGAACAGCAGATAACTAGTAGCTACAGTTGGATTTAAACTCAGCAAACCATGGCTTGCAGTTTGTGCTCACAGGGGCTTCGTGCAAGTGTATTTTATTCCTTTTTCTTCTTTTTTTTTTTTTTTTCTCTTTTTTTTTCTCACTGTTTTTGTACTCTGTATATGCAGTCTTGTCTCCCCTAAGCTGTCTTTTGATTCTAACTGAATGAACCTAAAAATACAGCGAGGATCTTCAATACAAAACCTCCAGTGCATATCAACTAAAGGCTGACAAGGTTTTCTACGCTCAGGCTTGACAAGACTGACTTTCAAGCTGTACGGAGTCAAATCCAGAAATCTCCAGATTTAGACCCAGCTTCCTCGTAACTCTCTTCAGGTTATGTTGAAACATTTATGAACCTCCCAGAGCCTCGTCTTGCCTCAGTTTTGTAACAGTGTCTGCAAGCTGGTGATGCAACTGCAGTTTCACGCTGGTGTAGTTGCAACTCGATCATCTGCTACCCGCAATTTTGAACAGCAGGAAATTGGAGGTTCTGCAGAGAAAAGGGGGGAGCTGGTTTTTTCCCATCCCTATCCACAGGTAGAGGGAGAGATGGTAATTACAGGAAGGCAGCTGTGCACTCGCTCTTTGCTCGAGTGCTTTTGTGCGCACCAGCATCATGGGCTGGCTCCGAAAAAGATGCCTCTGGAGCAGAGAGATGGGAGCCCTGAGGGTTTTGGATTCAGAAAATACCCTTGGCAGTGAAAGCAGTGAGCTAGGAACCATTTCAAATGGGAATGACCATGCACTGACCGAGTTTTGCCAAGCTCAACCCCATTTGAACCCAAAAAGCTACAAGGGCAAGGAAGAGAGACTGGATTTGATTTGATGGTCATAAAACAATGGAATGGTTTGGGTTGGAAAGAACTTTAAAACCCATCTCATTCCACCCCCTGCCATGGGCAGGGACATCTTCCACTGTCCCAGGTTTCACCAAGCCCCATCCAACCTGGCCTTGGACACTTCCAGGGATCCAGGGGCAGCCACAGCTTCTCTGGGCACCTTGTGCCAGGGCCTTCCCACACTCACAGGGAGGAATTTTCCCCTGTCTTTAACATAACCCTGCTCTCTGGAAGTCATTCTCCCTTGTCCTGTCACTCCAAGCCCTTCTAAAACGTCCCTGTCCATCCTTCTTGCTGACTCCCTTCAGGTGCTGGGAGGCTGCAATTAGGCCACACAATCTTGGAGGTCTTTCCCAACCTTCATTACAGTAAGGTGTGACCCACCCTTTTACCTCGTTTTCCACAGGGGTGTGTTGCAGCAATAACTTTTCCCCGTGTTTGAAGCAGATTTGCAGAAGTGTGGCAGAGGGTGCAGGCGAGAGGTTAAAGCCCGGGAGTCGGGGGCTCTGCGTGGGCCTCACCCCGCTGCTGCCAGGCTGCTCTCATTGAAGACCAGCCAGTGATCTAATGTAGGAAAAGCTGCTCTGGGCCAAACCAAAACTCCCTGTAGCCCGGTAGCCTGTCTCCAGCAGTGGCCAGCTCGGGAAGCTGTGTAAGAATAGGCCTTTGGTTTGCCTTCCTGGCTTTTGCTAAGCTGTGTTTTAGGGACTTTCTGAGTTTGCGGCTGTTGGGGGGCGGTTGAATTTTTAGGCTGATCGTCCCTAAGCTTTTGTAATCCCTTATGGAGTTCACCAATGCTTTTTTGCCACTTTGTTTCTTAATCTTGGTTTGCTCAAGTGGAACGCAGGTTAATTGTTCTTCTGCAGGCTCCTTGTTTTGCTCAATCTCTGAGCAAAAAAAAAGGCAGAAATGTGAAACAAAAACTATTCCCCTGTTACAGGAACATCTTTTTCAAGCTAAGCTGGGTTGGCTCTTGCTCTGGAGCCAGACCTGTAATGGCTTCTCTTTCACATAACAATACAAAATATTATTTTTCCTTTCATCTGTTGTTTTTCAGTTACTGCTTTCATCATAATATAGGCCAGGGCCTCCACAAAGGCACTACCAAGGGAGTAGAAAGGTCACTAACATGGGATTTATTTGATCTGTTCTTTTTATTACAGGGAAAAGTGGAGAAAAACTGCAGTTTTGAACCCAAACCTTTATGAACTGTCTTATCAGGGAAGCAAGAGCAGTTTTGCATTCTTGGTTTGGAAAGTGTTGCTGTGGTTTACATTACAAACGTGATATAAAAAAAATTAAGAAAGGATCTATTTTCTGCTTTGGTTTCAGATGCAGCTGAAGCCTCTCAAGGGTCCGAGGTACAAATCCACCGAGGTTTTTAAAGCAAGTAAAGCAATTTTGGCTTGGGTGGGATGTAGGTCATGTGTAACAACACATGAGAATGCCAAGTATGTGGCAGTATTCACCCTGAACTGGAAGAGCCATAAAACCAAGGTTCAGACAGGACAGAGAGAGGAGGAAAAGGTATAAGAAAGGGGAGCACAGAAGAGGATTTACTCAGAGATTAACTCAAAAGAGATATATGCACGGAATTTTTTCAGGGAAGGTGATAGGCAGACTTGAAGAGCTTGGAAATGTGAGAGGGGAGGGAGATATCCTGCATAATGTAAGAAAAATTGGCCGAGGTGTAGAGGGGAGAGGTTTTTATTCACAGTCTTAAAGTAAGATAAGGGTCATCTGATTCATCATGACCTGACTAGAACCAAGTAGGAGAGCTGGACTGGCTCCATGTGAGTCACTTTCCTGCATCCTGAGCCATTGTTATTCTTCTGGAACCAAGAAGCTACGCTGCACTCACATGATAAGATTTTGGGGAAAAAGAAACAAGAGAAGCAAGGATATTTGGAGTTGGAGGATTTGGTTTGCTTACACTCAGCTGTCTCCTTGCCCAGGGCTGTGGAACAGGATCAGCCAGCACTCAGGAACCTTCCCCTCCTGATCCTGGCATCAGCAATGGGGCAGGAGCTGCACCTTGGGACAGGTGGGGCCACATCATGTAAATGCTGCTGAACTTTGTTGTCCTGGGAGCCCCTCCAAAATCCTGAATGCCAAGCTGAGCTCAGAGAAGCAACCAAATATGCAGATGTTTTCTGTGATGATTTTAGAGCTATAAGCCTCACAGAGGCACAGAACTCGACTGGAAAAACTTTCTTGTGACTCAGCACTTCACTTGCACATGTGGACACAGAAGCATCTGAAAGACAAAACCTGTGGCAAAACACCCAAACCATGGTTTTTCAGAACTCAGAGAGGAAAAATATATTTTCCCTTTCTGGTTCAAGACTTTGGTTTGTTGGTTGTTTAACAAAGCTAGGTCACAAATCTGTGGATTTCTGTAGGAGTAATTTCTTGATTTTTGGACAAAGATTTATTTTAAAATAATCTTTAAGCGTGGCAGGTCCTGTTCACTGTAAAAAATATGCAATCTTTGAACATATATAATGTGGCGAAACCCAGCAACTTCAGTGTTTTGTGGTATTTCATAGGCAAAAGGTAGTGGAAAGAGAGCAAGGAGGTCAGCAAATAATTCAGGAGAGAAGAACAATCTATCTGGAGACTGACAATTCCCAGATTAATTGGTGAGGTCACGCAGGTTGGGTTTATCACTCTACTCACCTCTGGAACTAGAAAACCCCCCAGGAGCTGAGTTTGATTGCCTAAAGCTCTGCCCACAGGGCTGGATTGCCTGAAGGGTGGTTAGGGATACCTGGGCTGTATCTGGGACATGGGGGATATCTGGGAATGCTTCCTGGGTCCCTGAGGTTGTCACCACAGGTCCTTGTGGGTATTGCTGCTCTTGGCAGCTCCTGTGTCGCAAAGAGGTTGATGAGCTGAAGTCACCCCAGCAGACCCTGCAGGGAGCCATCAAGGTCTCAGCTCTTGCCTTTTTTTTGGCTGCAGTGTTAGGCTGGAGGGTCTCTGGGGGCTTATGGGAGGTGGGAAGGTAATGAGTCAAGATTTCTTCCCCTTACCCCACTGTGTTTCCCCCACATCCTGCAGCCAGTGGGTTTTATCCGTTCTGCTGTCACTCAGCTTCTGCCTCCCCCTGGTTATCCTACCTGATGGCTCTGATTTCCTGATCCCCTGCGTGCAAGAGAGCAGCAGACACAAAGCACCCAGAGCCTGTGCAGGCACAGATGCAGCCAGGCTGCAGGCTGCAGGGTGCAGGGCCAGGGTGACTCAGAGCCCCATCTAAGGTACACAAACCTGAAATGCCCCCAGTTAACTGGGCAGGAGACACTGGGGGCTGAGATCCTTCCTACTCCTCCTCTGCACAGCCAGTATGGGTTCAGTGCCTTTCTTTCACATAAAAATAACTTTAGACCAGTTTCTGTGGTCAAATTTTTTCCCTCCTCTGACTCATGTGTTACAGTGTTGTTGTCAGTCACTGTCACCCATGGAAAAGTCTGAACTGTCTCTGCTAAGGCAGGAATATTTTATGGGCATTTATCCACGTTACCTATTTCCACAGGAAAACCAAATTCCATGCCACATCAAATTCCAGGCTGTGGGATCACAGCTGCCCAGAGCAGAGGTGGAGGCCCCATCCCTGGAGGGATATAAAAGCCATGTGGACGTGGCACTTGGGGACATGGGATAGTGGTGGCATTTTCAGTGTTGGGGAACAGTTGGAGCTGATGATCTTAGAGAGCTTTTCCAACCTAAACAGCTCTGTGGATCCATGATTTCCCTGAGCCTCCACACCTGGAACGTACTGGGCACAGCTCAGCTCCTGGAATACAGTCACATCTGGATCCTCAGGGATTTGTGGACTTACCTTTCCCCACCACATCCTACAAAGGCGTCTGTTTTAGCAAACAAAAAAAAGAAGCTGCACCACACATTTATTTTAAGCTTTTAGCTGGCCAGAGCCTTGTCAGCATTCTGTACTTTGAGGGTGGGTCTGTATGGCTCTAGGAAAACTTCCTGAACTCTTTCAGAAAGAACATCTGCCCTTCAGCTCACCTTCACTGGAGTTCTGCCTCACCCATGGGATGTGATAGGCCAGAGAACAAGCCAAGGTCGTTATCACTAATATTCCTCTACATATTTTTAGTTTTTCACTCAGGGATCAGAGAAAAGGGAATATTCAGAGGGGGAATAACTGGGAAAATGAGTGAAGATCCATAGTCTAAGTTTACACAATTCCCAGCAAGCTTTAGGTTGAAGTATCTAAGGTTAAAAAAAATCCAGGATGCATCAACACAGGGAACTGTTTGGAGGATTTAACCTCACAACATTAAATCCATGTACCAAAAAAATAATTCTATGCTCAAAGAGTGAGTTCTATATCCCAAGGGGAAATTTTGCAAAAGGAGATTCCTGAATAGGTGGCTCTCTCTAACACTGGTGCATTTGTTGCAAGTTGAAAATTCAAATGTATAGTTGATATAACAGTTCAAAATGCACAATTGACTTTAAAAGTGTGGAGAAATGGTTTAGTTTGCAAATGAATTATGGGCATGTAATGGCACATCTGTTCAAACATGCTTTCTTGGTGCAGTCTTTTCCAAGTCCTATTTCCCCTGTGGTAATTCACTTTGGGTGAGATTCTGCCATTTTTATTCATATTGTACAGTAGCTTGTTTTATGCATAACTTTGCTGGTATAATGAAGACAGAATGAAGCTAAAATTTACTTGGGAAAGAACAAAAAAAAGGACATTTCCAAGACTTGTCAAAGATTCAACCCAAAGTTTCAGATCACTTCTCTCCACATGAAACTGCCTATTTATATATTCAGAATAGCTGACCAGCAACATTTGGGTTTTAATTTATTTTCATATAGCATTTGCCTTTGGGGAGAGATGGTTTTTTTAAGCTGAGTGCTCAGCCCCAGAAACAAAAGCTTTGTCTCAGTTTAAAAATGACTTGTGAGGAACTGAGGATCCAGAACTTGATTTTGATCTAAAACGTAGCAGACAGTGCAAATCTCCACAATATGCCTCATCAAACCAACTTGTGTGAGAATAAAAGTCACAACTGGTGGAAGGTCATGTGTGCAATGTATCTGAGATGAGGATCTCACTCTTATAATTAAAATAATTTGCCTAGGGAACAAATTAATGTTTTCTTTTAAGACCAATAACTGGGAAACTTGTTTTGTTTGTCCTTTGGATGTTGAAGCATTACCTGGAGATATTGTAAATTCAAGATCAGCTAAAATACTTGAGTTGTTATGGCCTTTAACTTGCCTTCATTATTGCTTCCCTGATCTGTAGATTCATTTTATGCAGACCATATGCAGTTAAAAATAACTGGAGTTGCTGTATTTTATATATGCCTTTGTAAGCATTTCCAACTGCAGAGGGTATTTTTGTGTGTTTTTTTTTTTTTATAAATACAGAAAACCCCAACAAGTTTTATGTTTTCATTTCACCTCTTCCCTTTTTTATTTTTTATAGAAATGCTACAAAGGGGAACTTTTGATAAGTATTACCAGCAAAACCCAGTGTTGCAACAGGGTTAAGTGCAGCAGAGTTTCTATTTAAGGTTACCTGGCACAGTCAGCTCAGCCAGATGTACTTCTGCTATTGGATAATCTCATTTGCTGACAATGTGTGCTGCTTTAAAAAAAAAACCTACAAAAATCTAAAAAAAAAAAGAAGGAAGTGCCTAGGTGTCTTATATCCAAATCACACATATTCTTTTAGTTAAAATGAAATGTGAGCCTGAATTTAGCCTTTAATTGCATTTCCTTCCCTACCTCCAACAAACAAATTTTTATAACCTCTCCAATGAAGAAAGTCATATTTTGTGAATTACTTGCTTGGAAGCTTACCAGAAGCAAAAGTTATTTAGGAAATTTTCTATTATTTGTATCACTCACATATTATTCTCTAGGTTCCCAAGTATTCCATAAGATTAATTATCCTTTTCAAAGAGTTCTGTGTATAAGTTTATTTTTGTTTTAGAGCTCTTTAGAGTTGCTATCTGGCAAATGGAAATTGTGCTTGTGAAGAAGGAAGCATAGCATGAAATAGGATCCATCACACCATGTTTGGGGGATATATAATAGAGCTCTTGCAACATGTTAGGGACTTAAATCATATCAAAATCTTATTTTTATAAGAATCTGTGCTGTGCAAGCTGGAAGATAAATCAACAACGGGAAGGGAATAGCTCTGTATGTATTTGAAGACATAAAATAGTATTGCTTAAGTGAAGCATTAAAAATAAGTATTACTTAAATTATCGTCCCTAATAAGATATGTCTGTCATTTTTTCATTTAGCACTGGCTCTGAGGAGGCTGCATTGTTCTGTCAGGATTAAAAGATGAAAAGCCCATCCACATTTGAGCATGTGCTTAAACAAGCAAGACTAAATATTAGATCTGAGTCCTCTGTACCTCGAGAAGCATTTTTACAACTGGGAAGTTGTTCAGCTCAGATACTTCATCCATTTTCCAGAGCCTTTTAAACCTAAAAAATATATTGAATGTCAGAATGCTATAAAATCTCTTTAACTATTGATATCTATTAGTTTATATCAATATAAATTCAGCCATGGATGCAAAAAAGCAAATGACTTTATCCAAACAAAGATTTGGTGCATGGTTATGGTGTTAGTATGACAGTGTTGACTTCTCAGTCGTAACCCCACGGAGGAAGTATTTTTGTTTATCATGGTCAGGGCTTTGAAATCATTGCAATGGAAATCAATACTGGGCAATTGCAAACACATCCTTTGCACAAACAGCTGCAGATATAAAACTGAATGTACAGACAGAGCTGAGTGCAGGAATCCACCTGGTTGTAGGCTTGGGATGTAGCATCAATATATATTAAAGGAATTTATTTCCTCGATCAGCTGAGGAATCTTTATTTTCTGATCAACTTGTGGCCATTTTGCTCTTCTTTTTTGTGGACTAGTGAGTCTCCCTGGCAAAAGCAGTGGCAGGAAGCTGGTTGGGAAGTTGTCAGAGTATATGAGCAAAATTTCAAGTTGTCCATGAAATATTGATGCCTGTGCTGTTTGCTGATTCTTTAAATGTGCTCATAGTAGTGTTTTTGAACTGTTGTGTTTAATTTATACCAGGAATAAAATCAGAAACATGTTAATTGCTGCATTTTTTTTTTTTTAAGAGTGCAATAAATAATGACTGGTTTGGGTGAGTCTGTTCACAGGAGGGAACATCCACCCCGTTACCAAACTCTTAACCAAGCCTTGCACATCCTACACCCCGGAAAGTCACAGATTAGACATCCCTCATGTTTCACAATCCTGTCCACCCTCTTTTACCAGGAAAGCAAGCCCTTTGGTCTTAAAATCACTTAATGTGGCAAAAGTGTATAATAAAAGAAAACAGAGGGAGGGAGGCTGGCAGGAAACTCTTGATCCTTTTACAGAAACTGCCTGTTTGGCTGGGCAGAAGCTGCTGGAGAGCTTTAAATGTTCTTTTACATGCAAAAGCTCTTTGGCTTCACTTTGGGGCAGACCAAAACCCTTTAGTTTCTAGCAGCTGCAGCCACATTTGCAGCATCCATGACCATTGCACTTGGGTCAAATACTGATTAAACCATAAGACTGTGTTCAAAGAGCAGGATCTGATTCTCTTCCATTTAGGTCACTGAAATCTCTTCAACTCCTGAAGAAAATGGGGCTTGAGCATCTTAATTATTTAGAAAGAAATATTTAAGTCTTTAATTTCTTTCCCTTTTTGACCTCACTCTGCCCATTGGCACTCCACATCCACATGCTTTTTTTCCCTGTTTTTTCTTTTTTTTTTTTTTTCAGACAACAAACAGGAAAACCACAAACTTCATCAGCAAGCTGTGCTTTCCTCTGGAAAGCCAAGACACTGAGGCTCAGCACACAAATCACATGCTCATGCCTTCAGTGCTCACAAACCACCCTGCAGCTCACTTCAGAAAATTATGAAACTTAGTAGGTTAAAAATGAATGGATTTGGGGTGGTGATACCTCGGGATGCATGTTGGCGTAGCCAGGAGGAGAAAGAGTCCTGGGGTGGTGATTTAAAGTAAAGAAAGGGAGCATTTAGTGAATATTTAAAGAACATAATTATTTAGGGAATAGCATGCAACAGTTCCCTCGCACACAGTTGTGCAGAGGCCTCTGAGGAGGTTTTATTACGAAACAGATGATATTACCAATTGGCAGTGAGGTGGTTCACCATCACCCAAATAACTGGCAGTGTGTGTCCACCCGTCCCTGATCTTTTTGGCCACAGCAATATCTGCTCACCACAGGTACCTGTGGGTCTGCCTGCCTGTCCTGCCTGGCAGCTCTTGTCCGTGGGTTTATTCCACGCGCTGTTGTAGGGCAGACGTGGAAAGAAGCTGCAGTGAGGATAAGGCCACACAACAAGCCACTTCCCTGGCCAAAAGTGTGAAGTGTGAGAGCCTGGCTTTTCTGTCCTCTGATCATGTTTGTAAATTATTCTCGTTTTCCTTCTCTGGGCCAGGATTCATTCCTGTGCACTGTGAGAACAAGCGACCGTAGCCCAACATATGTAGGGAAAGAATTAAAATGGAAATCCCATTCCAAGCCTTAGGGCTCAGGCATGGCACGCCTGCAAGAACCTGGCACTGGGAATGCAGACACAGCTCCAGAGTCTGCTGGGAGACAGAGGGGAGTGTCTGTGCCATGGAGCTGCTTTGGCCCGTCCTGCACTGGTACCCAGTGCCTGGGGCTCCTGTGGAAGTTTCACCTACTCTTCCAGTTAGTCAGGAAACTGAGGCACTTCCCAGGTGTGGTGGGTTGGCCGTAGTTGGATGCTGGGTGCCCACCAAACCTGCTCAGTCACTGCCCTCCTCAGCTGGGCAGGGCAGAGAAAATGCAATAAAGGGCTCATGGGGTGAGATAAGGACAGGAAGAGATCCCTCACAGTAACTGGCAAAACAGGCTTGTTGTGGGGAAATTAGTCAAATTATCACCAATCAAACTAAAGTAGGATCATGAGAAATGAAAACTAAGTCTAAAAATTCCTCCCCCCCACACCTCCCACTTCTTGGGCTTAACTTCACTTCCAATTTTCTCTCCCTCCTCCACTCATGGTGCAGAGGGAAAGGGAGTGGGGGTTGTGGTCAGTTCTTCAGATGTTTCTGCTGCTCCTTCCTCCTCAGGGGTTGGTTTACACTCTCATCCACTGCTCCAGCCTGGGGTTCTCTTCACAGGAGACAGCCCTCCATGAACTTCTCAGTAAAAGTCCTTTCCTTGGGCTACAGCTCTGCATTAACTGTCCCAATCTGGGTCCTTTCCATGGGGTCAGTCCTTTAGGGAGAGGCTACTCCAGTGCGAGTCCTTTCCATGGGCTCAGTTCTTCAGGAACTACTCCAGAGTGAGTCCCTTCCATGGGCTCATTTCTTCAGGAACTGCTCCAGTGTGAGTCCCTTCCATGGGCTCAGTTCTTCAAGACCTGCTCCACCGTGGGTCCTACGTGAGTTCCCAAGTCCTGCCAGCAAACCTGCTTCAGCTTCCACTTGTAGGAACTCCCCACAGGAGCCACCACCGTAGCCCTCCTGCTACCAAAATCTGTCCCTGCCGCCTCAAGACACCAGGGAACAAACGTGCCTAGGGCTGGTGCCCGGTGGCCAAGCTCACGTTGGTATCACATGGCCCATGGCTGTCCCACCACGTGGTGCTCCAGGGGTGGCTGTGGGCTGTGCCAGGGCTTCAGGTTTCCTGGCTGAGCCCAGGAGCAACACACTCTGCTCCCCTCCCCAGCCCAGACCATCCCAGCCTCACACAAGGCCAGGCAAAGCCAGTTCTTCAGCTTGTTCTTGATTTTTTCCATATTCTGTTCATGGATCATTTCCCTTCCTTCTCCTGCCTTCAGGGAATGTCACCGTGCCTGGCTCCTGCTACAAGGGATGGGTAATGGAGAAGTTTCATCACCTCTCCCCAGACTGCAGGACCTATGCTCAATCTTTCTGCTGTCAACACCAAACACACACTGTTATGATTATAACATGAAGACAAGGATCCTGTTTTATCTCAAAGAGTGCAAAGGTTTATGAAGGGTTAAAATAATCTAACCTCACTCCCTCCCCCCCCAAATTCTCTTATTTTTTTCTCCACAATGGCAAATGTTATTTATATTAAGGGGAAAACCAGCTCAGTCTGGCCGGATCGAGCTCACTTCTCTTTGCCAGCTAAAACACAAAGCAGAGTTACTGCGTTTTGGGTACCTGCAAAACAATCTGAACACAGTGTTCTGTCATCCTTTGAAATGGCAAATGGAAGTCATTTAAACCAGATGAGTGACTGGATGGGGAATTACTGCACCTACAGCACAGGATATACAGTATGTGCACCTATTTCAAGGGAGCTAGAGTGGGTGGCCGGAAGAAAGGAACTTTTTTCCTCATTTAACCTGCAATTTGACAACATCTGCAAAGAATTATCCGTGGTAGTGGCATTGTAATTGTTGTATCTAACATCAATCACCGGGTACAGGAGGTTGCTTTAAATAGATGTTAGTGCCTTACAGTTTCAAAACATGAAAGAAGGAGAAAGGAAAAAAAAAAAAGAAATAAATATGTAAATTGGTAGAGAAATTAATTCATGGAAATTTTGACAGCAATTTATTGTTTAAATAAAATGTGTAACTGGCCAGGGTGGGTGACTATTGTTTGGGTTTGACCCCATATGCTTTGGCAAGGGTTAGAAAACAGAGGCCACTACATTCCAATTTAAAAAATTATAACTTCTTTTTTTCAAGTCTCTATTAATACACAGAAGAAGAAAGGGATTAGACTGACTCATATTTTACACTGAAAGGACAGCAAGTAGGAAAGCTTCCATCAAGTGTATGTCTTTAAAACAAAGTCCTTCCTCCCCAGCTCTTTCAGTGGGATTTCTGTCTTTGACTTCCTCAGAAACATGATTACAGGGAACAAGCTATGCACGTTTTTGGACAGCAAAAATTGTAATTCCAAGCATGCTCCAGATTTCCACTAGCAGCTCAGCAACTACAGGAGTAAATTCATATTCACAAGTTATCAAGTTTCCAGCGTGTGTCCAGTTTTGTATTGGGTTTTGATTCATATTTGTGGCTGGATGTGAATCAGGTCCAGTATTTGTTTCTCAGAAATGTCATGGAAAAGGAAATCATTGGGTGCACGGGTATTCACAGCCAAACACAACGCACAGTACCACTATCCAGCCTGAGAGCCAGATGAACCATTATGATGGTCATGGGAATTGTACTTAACCTGGGAAAATGTTTTAGAGACAGAGAGAAGAAAAACCTTGCACTGTGCTGTCTCTGGCGTCTCTAATAACCACCATGTTATATATATATATGTACACATACGTGTTCAGCCTGAAATATTACACCACGTTTTAGAATTTAGGCCATAAATTACACTCTTTTTCCCATTTTTCCTCCCATTTTTAAAATTTTTTTTTCCCCTTTCCCTGTCTTTCTTTCTTTCTTTATTTTTTTTTAATCTCACTCAATTTCTCTTTTCTGGGTAAAAGCACTGATAGATCTTCCTGAATTCTCTTCCTCAAACTTTGTCTGTTCCTTTTGCTCACCTGAAGCCTTGCCTGTAGGCAAACGTCCCAGCTGTGTCTCACATTTTCATGTTTACAGGGTAGGGAACCTTTTGCTCAGGAGCTGTTGCTCATAAGGAACCCATCATTCCCAACAGGATACCCCCATAAAGCCATTTACATGCATATGTGGAGTAAGGTTCTCTTAACAATTCTTACTTTTACATCTCATCACATAAAGTTTAATAGATTTCACTTCTTTAAAGACAAAATGCCATTTCTATATATAGTTGCCATTACCTATGCATTCAACGATTTTGAATATTGGTTAATGGAGGTATAATATTGCATAACAGAAGTGTGTTTTTGCTTTAAAGTCAATCCTCCCACATTTCATTCTTTTCATCTGAAAACTCTATAAAATCACCTCAAAAATGATCCAGCTGACGAGGTTGGAAGGGCGCAGCTCTGTCACAGCAAATGGATCCCAGAGTCATCACATTGCATAAGTGACCTGTTGAATGTGTTTCACTTAGATGGTGTTGTAAAATGCTGCCATTTGTGGTGAGAAGGAACTCATAAAATGCTCCAGGGAATGTTTACCTTACTGTTCATATGGGGCTTAGGGTTCTGCTGTTCAGCTTGTATGAAATCTTTAGCTTCCCCTTAAAAGCAAGCCCTAGAGTCCTATATCCCTTTAAACCTATTCCTACAAAAAAAAAAAAATTGTCTCAGTCCTTGGGCTGGCTGACCAAGGGGCTCAGAGATGATGGTCAAGAGAGAAGTCCATGTTATGAAGGTGGCATCCTCCTTGGCTGTGGTGTTGTCCAGGAGAGTCCCCTTGAGAGCTCCACGGCACTGGCAAAACCCTGAATCTGCGCCTGGAGTTGTTGGTTGTGGATTAGGCCAGGGCTGAGAAACTGCTTTGCAGAGAGCAAAATCAAAAGGCAGATCTGGTTCTAGCTGGGAGATGGGTAGAGGTGAGGGGCCTTGCACAGATGCTGCCTGGGAGCCCTCAATCACCTGAACAGGATTTACCTGAAAAGTTAAAATTAAGCCATTTTTTATCTTGGAATACCTGCCTGAGGAGAACACTCCCCTGGCTGCTGTGGGCTGTTTTTGGTAGCTCCAGGCTTTGGCAGCGTAAACTACTTTTCTTGTTAAGATAAAGCAAACATGTTTAATTACCTAAAACTTTTCTCCTTACTTAATTTGCTGCTGAGCAGAGAGACAGAAAGCCTCTCTATGTATAATTGTCACATGTGCATGGTGGGAAGGGTTGCAATACGCTGTTCAGCAGTGGATTTGCAAAATTCTTTGGAATTTTGCAGTGGTTCATTAGCAAAGTTTGACTCTGTTGACATTATTCGGTATGGTGAGCAGTGTCAGTGTTTATGTCATGTTTTTGCAGAGAGGGGACCAGCCCAGCTGTGTCTCTGGTAGCACAAGATGTGCTTTGATGCTGGCTGCTTGAAACCTCTTGGGGTAGGTCAGGAGTGGGGTGGGAGCAAATTAGAAGGGTGAAGTCAATGACCAGGACATGGTTTGGACCATCTAACCTTCAGTATCATAACAAAACACAGATAGCCAGGGACCTGTGGGCATCCACATGTGGGCAATGGCATAGAATATATTTTAAAAGTCTTATTTATGTTCAAATCCTCATTATCTACTCTGGAAATATTTATGCCCTGCTGTTCTCAAAGCATCTGGAAACTCCACCACCTCCTGACACAGGGAAGTGAAAGACACGAAGGAGCAGGCAGTTTTGTGCTGAGACCCCAGGACAGCTCATCCCCAGGGCTCATCCTAAACCTCTGGCTGGGCAGAAAAACTGTCCTTGTCACCCCATGGCCACTCTCACCTCAGGGAATTCCCTTTCCTGGGAGTCACAGTGTTGGCACACACACCTTTCTCATGTAGACCATGGCAGGAGATTGCAACTAGGTGGTCCTTAAGGTCCTTTCCAACCCAAACCATTCCAGGATTCTGTGATTCTCTGATTCTATAAACTTTCGAAGAACACATTTCCATGTATAGCCTGACTGTAATGCCAATAAGTCATTTATTTTCTATACTATCACCATAATTCATAAAAATTCTCTCCCTCCTGAGGGAACATTTTATCATCTGATAAGGGGCAACAGCAAGCCAAAAATATAAGGCCTTCACTAAATGATAAATACAGGATGACATAAGCTATAAAACATAAAAGAGTGAGCATGTGTAATACATGCCAAGGATGGCTGAGGATCAATTTAAACTAAACGTTTTCTGTTAACATGAGAATTTTTGTAAACTGGAGAAAATGAGAGGCAAGAAAAGAAGGATTTATGGAGCAATGCGTGGGAGGCATGCGGTGTTAAAACAGCTACGGCTGGGGCATGTTTCTTCTACTGTCTCATGAGTGCTCTGTCCCATCCTCACTCCTCCTGGCAAGCTTCCTGATGCCTTTTGTTGGACACCTTGGGAAGCTGAGGTTGGATGTATCTGTGTTTCCTTGTGTGGGTGAGCTCAGTGGTGGAAAGCGTTATTCAGCATCCACCTGACACAGCCCCCCCTGATTAAATCCATAGACTCACATCCCTTTCTGGGGCTCACGTCAATGCTCTGCTGGAGTTACATTCCATGTCCCTTTCCCGTGGGATGCCCACCTTGTGGGGCTGCTGAGGTGGCCCCGCTGTTACTCATGGGGCTGAGCAATATCTGTCAGAGCCCGCGGGGCGCCCTGTGCTGCTCATCCAAGGGAGGTACAACCTGGCCATTTAGCGCTCAGGATTTTTCCAGAGAATTC
Organism: Anthoscopus minutus; assembly: GCA_013399455.1. Classification (NCBI taxonomy): domain Eukaryota; kingdom Metazoa; phylum Chordata; class Aves; order Passeriformes; family Paridae; genus Anthoscopus; species Anthoscopus minutus. The sequence goes on along the minus strand of VWYI01023242.1, from coordinate 206,704 downwards.
ATCACCACGCTTTGAGGCTTGCAGTCCACTCCCACCTCCAAATAAAATCCATTTTCTGATCCATGACCTCATTCTACATATAATATTTCAGCCCAGCTGCATGATTGGGTCCTGCGTCTGCAAAACTGTGATTTCCCTGCCAGCTCAGCGCCAATTTTTTGCTCAGTTTTGGTTTATTTTTCTTTTATTTGGGCCCATCACTTCTTTGGCTACCTACATGGACAAGGTGAGGCATATCATAAAGGCACAGCCCTGGAGCCAGGAGAAGCAATCACACGACCTCCATGAGGCCAATTCCCCAAAGCTTCCCAGCGGGGAGCACGGATCACCAGTCACTGCAGGTCTATTTATGAGTGAGGAGAGCTTTCCAACTTTGAGAAACTTGTTGAGTTTATTTCAGGTACGTGCTTTTCCAGGCCCATAAACATTTAGCTTTCAATCTGCTGCATCAGAGAAGAAAGTGAAAATAGCTGTAAACAGAGAGCAGGGCTTGAACCCCCCCTCCACCTCCCCTTTTAAGTGAGTGCATGGGCACATGTAGAGCGAGCAGTTCTTAGATATATAGCCCACCTAGGTAAAGCACTTTCAAATGTACTTCATTTATTTATTCTAGGCCCCTTTTTTTGGCCCAAAATCATCAAAAATTGCTGTCTCTAGTTTCATCGTGCCCTTTTGAAATTGTCCAGATTTTGTGCTAAGAGTCTAAAGCCACAGCAAAGGAGCAGGCCAAGAGGAAAAGCTTTTGAAGAGTTCCCACAGCTGTGAAAACACGGGCCTCAGGCTGTGTGTAGAGTTACTTCAAACAGCTGCTTCAGGTGACTAAACACCTTGAGTCTCATTCATCAAGTGTTGTTTATACTGGCTGACAGACCAGACCTGGAGAATTAACTCTGAGAAAAAAAGATGTACTACATACCAAGTATGGGAAAGGAACCCAGTTCCCTAAATAAGAAAGAAAGGAGGAGGAGAGGGGAGAAGGGGGGCAGGGAAGAGTCCCTTTAAAATAAAACAGATGAGGGTTAATTTTATTTCATGTTAATAGGCCTTTTGATGCCCTTTGCATGTTTAAAATCAGAGGTGAAGGAGTATTGATGGTTTGCCACTTCGTAATCATGCAAATAAAAGCAATTTGAGTGATCCCTGTGCCTTGACAAGAAGCTCAGCTAACCTGCTGTAAAATCTCAATGGTTAATTAGGAGCCTTGAATAACCTATTAAAATACAACCCCTTTTCTCAACTATCCTCAACAGAGAATATCAAGAAAGTAAAAATGCCCAGTGCTGCCACCCCCCTGCTCCCATTTAGCATCAGATTGTGCAGATTCCATCCGTAGTTTTGGTACAGGGCTTATCACTCAGCTTGAGATAATATTCTTTCATCTCGTATCCATATGAGAAGGTGACATGATAAGATATTTGCAATCGTGTAACTGCTTTGCATGGATCAAAAGAGGAATGAAAGAAAATGACATGAGTCAGTGTCAAGTGAAGTGCTACTAGTTAAGTAAGCTTTAAATATTGAAGGGGATTTTTAATATTTCCTTTTAATCTCGAAATCTGTCACTTGGTGATTTTTTATAACACTGGAGTTGTTACTAACAACATTTTCCATGGTTTCACTCAATCCAAATGCGAAAACCCACCCCATCTCAGTCATGGCAAATGTTGTAATTTCTACTGGCAATTTCTCATCCACAACCCAGGCAGATTTCAAAGAAAAGGAGATGTTTTTCAGGCGCTGGGATACTGTTGGGATCCTGATGTTTGAACACTGGCAGTAGAACATAGGCCAACAGTGAGATTTCAGTGTTTTTCTTGTTGTTTTTCCTTAACAAGCAGTCAGACTGGCAAGGGTGAATACACTTTCAGAGACAAAAATAGCATTCAGAGGAAGAATTTAGAATCACAGAAAATTATTTTGAAAGAAGATTGTTTCGGAGGCTGTTTCCCTGACAAACTTGGTAAATAGTTTGGCAGATCCTGAAGCTGTTGGATTTGCATATGCATACAGAGGGGCTGAAGAAAAATACCAGGTGGTTTTCTTCTTAGAGCTTTGGAACAACACAAAGTTGATGGCAGTAGATTTACATCTTATTCTCTGAAAAGAGAAAAAAAAACCAAAAAGGCAAAACCCAAACCAATTTCTCTGAAGAACAGGAGGTTTAAAATTCTGTAAGAGGGATATTGATGAACCAGCTCCTCCTTTCATTTAGGGTGAGTTATGTCCTTCACTGAGAAGGATCTCCCCACTGGTTTTTGTCTAGGCTGAGAGAGGCAATCCTAATTGGATTAAAACCCCCTAAGTAATCCAGTGCATATCCAAAATAAGAAGATCAAATGACTGAAATAATATCTTATTCTTTTCACTCCTGAAACAGTGATATCACTGGAAAGGATTAAACATTAAGTTGTTTATGTCCGTGAGTGACATGATTTGGGACTCTTTCCCATGTCATTTATAACACAGTAATATTGGCCTTGTGGCTGATAACTATATCAGGAAAAATTTAGGGATGCTGCACTTGGGAATTGAAAAAACCTGGAAAAAACTGCAAGGTGGTTTCAGTATCAGAGGTATTAGACATTGCTGCAGCGCTGATTTGGGAAGGGCGTGGATTGGAAAAAGTGCTGTGTTTAAAACAAAGCAGCTGGAGATGCTCAAGGTTGGTTGAAGACCTCAATAATGAAGGGGCTGAGCCCCAACCCTTTCCTGGCTGAGGAGGGTTTGGTGTCTCAGTGTCCCCTCCCTGTCCCAGCTCTCTGCCATGGTGGCACTTTGTGCCTCATGTGAGGGGCTCCATGCTGGCCAAGGGCATTTAGGCACAATGCAGCTTAAATCACCGAGATTAATGTGTAGCTGTGGTCGCACCCAAAATACATCAGCTGAATATTGGTTCTCTTTGCAAGGCTCCAGGGGGGAGATAAAATAGATTTGTAACGTTTGTTTTCAATAAATTACTTTTTTGAGTCCAAGCAAAATATTGTTTTATTCTGTTTTGCTCATAATTTTGGACCGAGCAGCTACTTTTAGCTTGGAGTGGGTGAATTTCGGTGGATTTGGACAAGAAAACACCACGGGCTCACAACTTTTAATCAGAGCAGGCGCCGGGTCTGTTTGGGGCGCAGGGCCCTGCGTGTGGCCGTGCCGTCCCCAACCTCCTCGCTCCTCCAGGGTGTTGGTGGGTCCCAAAAACCTCTCTGTGGGCTGGAGAAGCTGTGATTGCAAGGCTTGGGAAGGAGGGTGGATCATCCAGGTGTCACTGTTTTAGGAGGTGAGTGCCTCTCTCTCTCTCCCTCGTTGCCATCAGCACTGTGCGCTCTGCCAGGCTTCGAGTGCCGCCACCCCGGCTCTTCATCCGGATGGGGCTGCCAGGAGCCACTTACGTTCCTGTCCCTTGCTGGGACTTGAACACTCTCCAGGCCGCTTGATTTTCCCCCCCTCCTCCTCCTCCTCTCCTCCTACTTCTCCTACTTCCAGGCTGATTTTTTTTTTTTTTTGGTAGCGCAAAGTTTGTTTGTTTCTGTGAGTAAAACCAAAATTTCCCTGAAAAAGCGGAAGCGTCTTCCAGGCAAATATTTTGTTTGTTGCTGTTATGCTTTTTCTATGAATCTAAGCCATGACGTTTACCTGAAAAAGAAAAAGAATAATCTGCCCACTGGAGTGAAATTGGAAGAATCTGATGGTAATAAGGATTGCTATTAGTTGCAATTGTGTAAATGTGGTATTTTATAGCGTGGCTCCACGTTTTGCAAGGGAGCTGAAAAATGATCACGTCTCTCCTCTTTGGACAGCTCAGAGGACAATTAAAAGGTAACAATAATCTGGAAGATGGTAAATAGTCACTCTGGGGTTATAAACAATCCCTTCTCATTTATTAACATCACAGGAGTCCCAGTGTCGGTTTAGAGCAGCTCAGATCACCTTCAGTGAGATGTTTGCCATGTTTCCTTAGGCTGAGCTTGGTCTGCTGGTTAAACAAAGAAAACACAGTAATAAATTATCTAGAATATACCTGTGCTCACAAGAGGCCGCTTTAAGCTTGCACAGCTTGTTATTTTTTTCACGTAATTTCCAATTTATTTTGCGCTTTAAAAGTTTGTTTTGGCTGGGATTGAAATTTAATTTGTTCTTCAAAGAAACATAACAATGGAAATACAAAGAGGAAGCTTTTGTTCTCTCCCTAGGAGTTCTGAAAGGTAATAATTATGAAATGATAAGATTCTAAATGAAAATGTCACTTGCAAAGGTTGAGGTTGAAAACAGCACAGACCTATGTAAAGCGAGAAAAGTCACATTTGATTCATGAACATAAATACAACCAGAATGATTTAATTTTAAATCATCTGATGATTTATTGTATAAATATTTTACAATTTTGAAAGGAAATTCTTCAAAGCACGGATTTCTGTGAGAACACAATGTAGCTTTGCAAAAACAGCACTCCTGTATTATTAATAATAATAGTAATAGTAGAAAGATTAATAAAATATCATAAAGGTAGACTAGAGGAATAGTTATTTGTATAAATTCCAACAACTGCTATTCAACAATACCCTGAATCAGATGTAGGAGTAAAGTTTTAAATTGTCTCTGCTCCGTGTTGTTACAATGATCAGCATATCAATGGTTCTGTTTCTGCCCTACTTAACCAGTGTTTAAAACAAATATATTCCTTCAAATTTAGCTTTATGCACTGCATTTCCTTATTTATTTAACCCCTTCCACTTTCTGCTACCTGCCTGTCTTTCCTGTTTATGTGTGAACATGGATGTTTCTGTAAAGGGTGAGTCGTTGATTTTTAGAAAATTTGTGTCTACATACACGTTACCTGTCTCCTCTTGTACATTTAATCAGGCATATTCTGTTTGAGCAAAATATATTTTGGTGAAGCTTTCCCCTGAGTTACATATGTTGAGTTTTCCTTCTGACCTCAGGAGTACATTTTGCAGTGAAAACATTGGTTCAGCACTGGGGTTTGTGTCTGGGAGTTGTTGCTGCCCCACAGAATGACCCGATAATGCTCATGGTAGATGTCCCCTACTCCCAGTGACTGACATAGAGCTCCCATATTAAATTAATTAAATTTATTTAATTTAATTAATTAAATGTTGGTAAAGTTTCCAAAGAGAGGATGCTGGTGGGGGCTGTGAAGTCAGATACAAGGAGGACAGGACATGGTGGGTCTGCATTTCCTTGCTGGCAGACACAGCTCGGCACCGATTGCTATCTCCATCTCATTTCAATTTTCCCTTTGAAAGAGATCAGACAAATATTTTCAGCTCCTTCTTGGTTGTTTTGCTTCCTCTGGAGTCTGGGTATAACTCATGGCCCAGTTCTCTTCCCAGTGCTCCTTTCTTTTGGCTGATGCATTTATTTTGTCACCTCGATGTTGTGCTACCAGTGAAGCTGGAGGAACTTTGCTTTGCTCTAAAAGGTATTTTTTTTTTAGGACCCGAAAGTTAAGTAATGATTTAGAGCACACAAATACAGTTTTTCTTTCTGGCCTGGTTGGATAAACTTTTGTAGAATAACCTATCTAGAGATAGGTGTCAGTGGGTGATTAATTCAATAAATCTGAGCCCATTTCTTGTGCATAAAGATGCTTTTGAAAATTAAGTGTTGGTAAAGAATTGTGAGTAAAACTGTGGTGCAACTCAAGGCAGGGATATCTATGTGCGAGATTCATTTTTTCCCAACATTTGTCCAGTGCTATCTTGGTAGAGGGTACAAATATGGAAAAGTTTCACTGCAATCTTTCTTTAATGGAAGCAGCTTTTATTCTGTTCTTTTTTCTTTCTTGTGCTGAAGGAATACAGAGTTTCAATGAGGCTACAAGCATTGTATGACTGTTTTAGTTGGAAAAGGGAATTTTATCAAAACTATCTGTATCTCTGCATGGTGGGTAATGATTAAATTCTAATTTCAAGAATGGCATATGGTATAATTCTTACTTGAAATGCACAAAATCACTTACGAATTACCTGAACCAGAGCTGGCTCCAGTATTTTCAGGCAACTTTGCCAAAACAAACAAAAAGTCAACACAGGTATTCATTCAAATAATCAAATAAAATTTTTTTCTTACAGCATTTAAACTCCTTACATTCACATTTAAAATATTATTCAAAATAAGCATCACTTGATTCTGTGATCATTAAAAAATAATAATATTGTTTAAAAAGAAGTGTGCTGGAAGATGTTCTCTGAAACTATTTTAAGAGCAAATGCTAATTAGAAAGATAATTGTAGAAGTTTTACTGGATACCAGCATTTCAAGGATCCTACAGTCTTCACTTACAAAATTACAAGTTTGCAGAGTACTGAAATATTTTGTTCTGTTGCTGTGTGATAGCAAATCCAGTAGACCTTCTATGAACTGCCTATAAATGACTGGAGGGTGGGTGGAGAAATTTGGGCTTGTAGTTAATATTCACATGTCATTTTGCTTTCTCTCTCAACTATTTAAAAACATTTTTCTCGTGGCTATAATAGGCTCTCTAACTTTGCTCTCTTAAAATGGACAATCTCTTGTGGAATACAGGTGAAAATTTAGCCAATATTTAAACCTCCTAACATGGACGTTAGCAAGACTTTTGTTGATTAAAATGGTGCTATTTATGGGGCATTACTCTTATTCTAAGTTTGAGTTAAAAAATTTAAGAGCAAAGCCACCTAACTTGTATAATCACTCTTATTTGTGTTGCATGCACTTTAGATCTTTATTAATATTGGTTAACAGCAGGTAAATGATCATTAAATTCCTCAAAACAAATTTTGTGGAACATTTGCACATCTTTCCAGACTTATTTCCAAATTGAAGGTTAATGGTAGAGGATTATAAATACAATTTTCTCTTCCAGTCTGAGATGTAGAACCTAAAAAATACCCGCAAGACTTCTTGATGTTCAGTCCCCCAGGACAATAATCATGGTTATATGAAGAAAGACCTTAGAGTGGAACAAAATTCTTACCTAAACTTTTTACCTATTTACTAAAAGATAATCAAAATCAAAATCAAAATGACCTGCTGTAGGTCAGTAGAAGAATTTCTTACTGATCCTACTGAAGGTTATGGAGGGGGAAGTTTTTGTGTGACTGTAGGAAATTTTGCTGTAAGCAAAACAGTGACCTCGCATTCAGACACGGTCATGTTAAATTCCAAGTATTTGGCACGTTTAAATATTTCAATAGGCTTGTTTTTACATCTGAAGAGTAAATAAACATGGGGCAAAAATAAACCTTACTTTAAAAAAAGATGCTAAAGCAAACATATAGGTATTGCATTTTTATGCTGGTCTTAAAACAAGCCCAAGGCATTCTCCCACACTGTTATTTTCCCATCATTATCTCCACCTGTAATAATAAAACATATCTTCTGATTACTGTGCCTTACATTATCTCATGCCTGTACCTAATTTATTTGCTACCCAGCCTTGCTTTTCCTGTGCTAAAATGTTCTTTCTCTTTTGGTAATGCTGTATCAGGCTGTGAGAGGTGGACATGCCCCTAGCCCCACAAAATTTTCTTGTCTTGCTGAAAAGAAGTGTTTGCATTCTGAAATATTTCAGAGCAGGACTGAAATATTTTATTTTATATATATATATATATAATATGAAAGACCCAAACTAGAAAATTAGACTGCATTTAAAGGATGCTGTTTTAAATTCTTATGAAGAATAAGAAAAAGTTACTACTTTAGAAATATGAAATTGAAAAACCTCAAGGAGTACAATGACTTTTAATGCCCTGTAAAATATAACACCCTCGCAATGATTGATAAAATATTAATATATTTAGAATATTTAGAATGCAAATATGGTCATAGTTTTAATATGTGTGTTCTCAAAGTTATTGGGAGTGTTTATGCTCCAACAGTTAAACTAATGTACAGATGTTTAAAAAATCAGAATATTTGATCATACATCTAAGACTATTGATTAAATTAGAAGAAACTTTCCACAATCCAATTGCCAGGTGTGAAAAATAGGTAAATCAAATTTTTCTGATTTTCTTACAGGTGTGTATTCATTGTACAGATTAAAAGTACACTTTCATACCTCCTTTCAGTATGGGTTTCTGTGGTAAAAATCTCTCTGCAGGTCTTGTTTTAAGACCTTGCTGGTGTTACAGCCAGCTGAAATACTCATCCCTTGATGTCCATGTCAACAGGAGCCTCTCCATTGTTTTCCATGGATATTGAAAGAGGCCCTTTTGGTTCTTTAGGGCATAGTGTGCTTTGCTGTGATCCCAAACCCATGTGATTATCAGGACAGAAGAGACTGTGTGTGTGAGTGAGTGATTTATGCTCTGCTTGTTTCTGTTGTCCACGGAACATGGGTTTGCTACAAGATGAACTCTGATTTCAGGAAATTGCCCACATTGTCAGCAAATTTGCTTGTCCTTCTTTAACATTATGAACAGCCCATTTTTCATGTTTTAGAAATATTTTAATGCTGGACTTTGATATATTATTACCACATGGTCATATCACAATAAACTTTCCACCGCACACAGACAGGCTTGAGGATTCCTAAAAAAAAATAGTATCAAAGGAGCAATACCCCTGAGTCCCTGCAGAGATCCAAAGGAAAAGCTCTCCCTAGAGCTGGCTCAGTTTTATTTTTCCCATAGATAATCACAGTTCACAGGAGTCAGAGGTTCCAGCCTCAAATTTACCCTGAGAATAAGGAATTTTGGGAAAAGTATCACACAGGATGGGTAGGAAGAAAGTTTGAAAGGAAAAAGTGCCAATCTGCATAAAACTGGTAAAACAAAAATACCATCAAAAGGTCAAAATTGGGGATGTGACTTTATCTAAGAACAACAAATATTGATATCAAGGGGGATTTGGGGTATGGGAAAGGTATGTAAGTCCCTGGTTTCTGCACACTGTGAAACACACTATGCTATGTTTTGTGGGATATTTTATTACCAGATGGGAAATTATGAACCTGTCCTGGAGAAGGTGGCAGGGGTTTATAGTCTCCCTTTTGAGGGGGATTGGGAATTTACCTTTCCTAAAAGTCTTGTTTTACAGACAGAAGCAGAGGAAGAGCTGACTAAGATTCCCCAAGAGTGGAACAGTACCAAGCCAAGTCTGAAGGTCTGGTGTGTAATTTGGGAAACACGTTTTGTTTCTGGATGAGATTTTTTTCCTCTCAAATTCCCTATAAATAAAGATCAGGGATTCTCTGAGCTGATTTGTATCTACACTGAGGTCAGGGTCGAGTTAAGAGCTGAGATAGCTGAGAAAAGAGTTTTGTTTTCCATTATTAGCTACAGGAAGGGCCAGAATGTCCATTTGAACTTGAGTCTCTATCCCATCAAAGTATCAGCCTGAGGACCTAAAAGCAAACAAACAAAATTTTAAAAAAGGCCATTATTTTCTTATCAAGCTTTTAATTTCTCTCTTTGAGGCTGGTTGAGTGCTGGAAGAGGAGTCCTGTGGGAATCTTAGGAAAGATTATCCTTGGGGATGTTCCAAACCCAGCTGAGGAGGCCTTGGACAATATTCTCTAGTTCTAAGACTGTTTTGGTTTTTTTTTTGAGTGGGTGTTAGGTCTAGGTGTGCCACCTAAGATAATTTACGCCGTGATTCCCTGACAAAATGTACCAGGCCAAACACAGAAATACATGGGTGACGTTTGCCTTGGTCTTCCATAGCAGTTATTGACTTCAGGGATGTATTTGGGAAGGAAAGTAAGCCTCAAATTAATTTTCCCTTGCAACTTGATATTTTTGATCTATGAGACACAAATATTCCTCATCTGTTTTTGGTAAGAGACAGTTTTAAGAATTTAAATTTGTATTAGTAAAAACATTTTAGTATTAAATATTATATAGTTACAAAGTGAAATATTAAGCTATCAGAGCACTTGGCTTTCTGCTTGGGCTCTTTAGAAACATTCTGAAATATTGAAGAGCAGCAGAGAACCAGCGCATCAAAAGAAATCAATGCAGAATGTTGAAATAATGAAAATATCACTGGAATCAAAGAGGATCCCAGTGTCTCCCATTGCCTGCAGTCTGGAAGTCTGCAAATTCCAACACTGGCAATGCCTTCCCACAGCATCCAGCTCTTCCCATTTGGAATTCTGCATTTCTTTCTTTGGAGCTTTTTCTTCAGACCAGTTTCAAACGTCACCAAATTCGCTGCCCTGGGTTCAGTATCCAAGCAGGCAGAAAGAATCGCTTTTCTAATTTTGTAAAAGATGGAGTCTTAATCCCTTGACTTTAAGTGATGAGGTTAAAGCAACTCAGATTTTTTTTTTCTTGATGAAATGAAGGATAAAGGGACCTTTCTTTTTATATTCTTCTAATTCTTTATAAAAGTGTGAGCTTCCACTTCCACCTTTAAGATTGCTTCTGGAAACTAATTTCAAGGTTTATACTTACATGAAAAACCTGTATCTAGAATTATTTTTACCTCTTTCTTTCCCTGTAGCTTCCCACATCTCGATTTTCCATTCAGGAAAACTGAGGGATCATTTTGGCAATTATTATTTTCTTGTAACAATAAAACCTCATCCGCCACATCTTACATCTTGTGTGTAACAGGGATAAACTGAAACGAGCTCATTGCATTAATGATTTTAGTCTTGATTTGCATATATTCCTGCTTATTTGTTGATACAAGCAAGTTTAATTTATAATGACGAGTCTCAACTTTCCCTGGGTGCATTATAGGACGGAATATTTGTTTTGAAACCTGTGGCAGGTAAACCTATATGGAATTCAAGGGTGAATGACATTACTGCCATAGAGCTACAGCCTGGGTGAGGTCACCATACAGCAAATGAGCAGAAAAAATAGATATTTAAAGCCATCCAACGAGAACAGATGTGTTCTTCTGAGTTATTGTGTCCATTTCCAATGTGTCCATTTGTAAATGGATATTGCATCAAAACAATAGCTCATAAAATCGTGGGATCATGGAATGATTTTGGGTTGATCATGGAATGGTTTCAGTTGGAAGAGACTTTAAAGACCATCTCATTCCACCCTGCCATGTGTAAGGACGCGTTCCACTGTCCCAGGTTGCTCCAAGCCCCATCCAGTCTGGCCTTGGACACTTCCAGGGATCCAGGGACAGCCACAGCTGCTCTGGGCACCCTGTGCCAGGCCCTCATCATCCTCACAGGGAACAATTCCTTCCCTATATCTCATCCCTCCCTGCCCTCCAATCAGTATGAAGCCATTCCCTGTGTCTGTCATTCCATGCCCTTGCCTAAAGTCCCTTCCCATCTCTTCTGGAGCCTCTTTAGGTACTACTTCTTGTGGTGTTCTGGGTATTTTTTCCCTACGTTGTAAATTTCTTTGATTTCTTTGCTCCTCTGGTTCTGTTTCTTGTTAGCAAAACTGAAGTAAAATGAGACTTCCTCTGCAGCTGGAAAATACTGTGTTGAGTTTGGTTGTGAAACAAGGGAAGGTTCAAGAGTTTCGAGCCTGTTGTTTTATTTGAATCAATCAGAGTCCAGGAATCCAAGAAGTACCATTTGAACCTGGCATAAATAGGATCATTATTGTCCTGTCTTCTCCCTGGCAACCATTCTGCTGCTTTCTGCAAGCAATGGTGATTTAGGCAGAGGTTTTAGACCCTCTTCTTAATAATCCTCACCCTTGAACATTTATTGCAGGTTTGGTAGTCTACCTTTATGTGCATTTAGCTGCCTTTACCATCTATCCATTATTTAAAAGATCTAAATCTGCCTGTGGCTTCCAGAGCTGTTGATCCTGCTGGATGGATTAACCAGTTAGAAGAGTGGTTTTGGCTGTGCAGATCCGGAGATCGGATCCATTTCCCTGCGTCAGGAACACCACCCATTGACAGCAGGCCCCATCAACAAGTGCAGTCAGGAAACGGCCAGGAATGTCAAATATTTATCCCTTTTAAAAAATTTAATATGTTCTCCTGGGGCCTGATTACAGAATTTTTTAATGCTTACAAATTTCTTCAGTGCAACAGTACTAGTTTGTTTCCAAGGAAACAAATGTACTTATACTGCACTGCACACATTCTTAATCATTAAATTCTATAATCTCCCTGCCTCGTTCTTTCTTTTCCTCTCTCTCTCCCTCTCTCTTTGAATGGATAACTTCTAAAAATTGTTTGGTTTCTTTTTTTCTTTTTTGAGTGGAGTCCCCAGATACTCTTTAACTGCAGGTAAATTTTCAAATATGTTCTCAACAAAGCATTGTTTCATATTACTGAAAAAAACCCCAAACCCCTTAATTGTTGAGAGCTTTAATGAAATCATCTTAATCAAGATAAATAATATGTATCCTTTATTCTTCTGCTATTTAATGTGCAAATTTATTTTTCTGAAGCAGATCTTCAGTGTGGTTTGATGTGAAATGTCTGGGTACGAGTGATATTTAAAAATCAATCTTGAATGTATATTTTTTTAATTCAGGCTCTGCAGACCATGTATGTTTATGCAACACGGTTTCTGTAAGGGAAAAAAAGTGTGTGAGCTTATATGGTGCTTTACAGATATACAATTTATATATAAGATACCAGCTTTGAATTTGTCATTCAGAATATACTAAATATTAACTGAGGACTAATAGGAGCTCACTGGAGGGACGACACATTTTTAAAGTGACATCTTAGCATTCAAACCATTCATATTCTTCAATGTGAATGTAATTTTTATCTAAATGATTTCAGAGGAAAATTGATTCATTTGACTATAGTGCTCCTAAGACCAGTGGGAAGCTCATCATCTTAATATTGAATCTGTAAATCCTTTCCACTAGGGATGATTAACAGCTTTGTCAAGTGTTTATTTTACTTTAAGAAGAATATGTAATTTCCTGGCATAACTGAGACAGATTTCACTCCATTTCTTCCTTTGCATGTCACATTCATGCTGTAGGTTAGCATGATCGAGCCTACCTCTATTAGACTTCTATTTTGAGCAGTAAAAGGATAGCCTAATAAGTTTTCATAGTTTAATGAGCAGACATCAGTTTGCCCTGTGATTCATTTATACTTGATAAATAAAAACCCCTCAGCAGTCCTGATAAGAAGTAATAACAGGGAATTACTTCCAGATGGCACTTTTGCTGTGCTGCACGTGTGGTCTGAGCTGCCCATGGGATATAAACCCCAGATTAGAGCAGCCATGTGCTGCTCCCAGGACTGGGAATCCATGGCAGACCCTTCTTGGTGGTAGGACAAGGACAGGCCAAGCTGAGATTCAGCTGGACAACCAGCAGCACGAGGACAGAATTTTCCCTTTCCTACTACAAGTGAGAATAATTCAGGTTGGTAAAGCTTCACAACGATTTCTTGATACACTATTTTCTCACTCCTTTTGTTATGGAGTACCTTCTTCAGCACTGAGCTTGTGGCCAAACCTCATCTATTTCCTTGGTTATATTTCCTTGGTTATATTTCCATCTATGTCCTTTGGGTTGGAGCACGCCAAAAATATTTATTTAAAGTAATTTTTTTGTCTACCTTTAATGCAGACAAATCTTAAAATGTTTTATATTCATCTTATTAAAAAGAGAAAGTCTATCAAAATACCTGAAAACTAATAAAATGCAATAGATTTTGATTAAAAAGGTCTTAGGGAAAAAATGAGCTTATGTGGAAGGTTTTTGCATGTGAAAAACAGGGCTGGGAGTAAACCAAAGGGAATGGGAAAGACAATGTCCTCGATTACTTATTTGGAATATCTGATCACCTACAGGTTCTTCATCACTGTGTCAGGCAATGAAAGGTTATGGAATCATGAACATCCCTTCCCAAAACCCAATACATTATGTTCACACTTGAGTAATTTCCCATGTGTAATTATTTAAAGACACCAAACCCCAAATCTGTCAGAATTCAAGAAGTGTCCTGGCGATGCTCTCAGGCACATTGTGGAATTCTTGGGGTGTCCTGTTCAGGTCTGAACAAGAGTTGGTCTTGATGATCCCTGGGGATCCCTTCCAGCTCAGCATATTCTATGATTCTCTGATTTTTTTTTAGGGGGTTTAATTAGTGACCTTTCTTTAACTGTTCATATGAAGTACATGAGGTTTGGCCACAGCCTCAGTGCTGAAGAGGACACTCTGTGACAAAGGAGTGAGAAAATGGTGTATCAAGAGATTCCTATGAAGTTTTACCAATCTGAATTATTCTCACATCCAGCAGGAAAGGGAAAATTCTGTCCTTGTTCTGCTGGTTGTCCAGCTGAATCTCAGCTTTTTGGGGGGTTGTGGTGAGAAGTGTAAATGAAAACTTTAGCTAGTAATGAGGTCTGTATGGTTTGGACCTTCTTGTGCAGACTGGCCGAGTACCAGATTTCAAGGGGAAAAAAAAATTAAAAGTTTGCTAAAAACCTTAATTTCTCTTCCAGTATGAGATTAATTATGACCAAAGCAATCAGGGAATGCTCCTGCTTTAAGAGTAAATGTTGTGAGCGTTGTTGCCTTCAAAACAGGGGTGATACAAATCTATTCTGCCTCTGAAATTGTATCATCAAGTATTGTTTTGTTTGAGTGTTTCTGCAGAAAGTGCTCCGTGCTCTTTTCTCTCCAATTTCCTGCTCAAAGTCTAAAATAGAAATTGCAGATTAGAAAATCCTTTGAGAATGGGGTTCAGCAAGTGAAACTGCTTGAAGGTAAGTTTCATACTAGTTTGACTGAATTTAATGAGCCATTGTTAGGAACCAAGCAAGCAAGTATTCTAGTGAGGCAGGAGGTATACACAAGCTGTCTCTTCAAGAAACCATTGTAAATCTGGTAACAAAGAGAGCCTGACTTCCTCCTCGAATTACCATGTTGACAAAAAGTCTACTGCATGCACTGATAGCAAATGAGATACATTCTGCTGGTAAAGAAAATGAGACCTTAAATTTAACTCTCTAAAGCCTAACGTCTAGGGCAAGGGAAAAGGCAGAGTCATGCTGAAAAGCAAGCTGTTGCTTCAGCACAGGCTGTGTGTAACTCCTTGTTCTGAGACAGAACATTTTGTGCAACTTTGCTCTATGATTAACAAATGTATTTTAGCAGGGACTAAAAAGCATGGGGAGAGTGGAAAGAAAAAAAAAAAATAACATAATAAACTGGCGTAGCAAGCTGTGTCTTTAACCAGTGGGGATTAAACAATTCACTTTGTTACCTGGGAGGCATCAAGGTGAAGGTCTCTGGTTCTGAGGGGCTGTGCTCACCCAGTGCTTGCTAACCTTGGGCTGGCTGCTTGGAACGTGTGTCTTTGCTGTAGCCTGAAAAGGGTTTTTTAATATTTAAAGTTATTAGTTTATAGTATCCATGTAATTTCTTCAGCCAAAGGGCTTTAATTTCTTTGATGTGCATCTCAGTTCCATCTGGTACTCCTACCACTCCTGCTGTCTCTTAGCCCTAAGTAAGGTTTCTCTCTTTGTTAGAGCTGGTGCCACTGATTTATCTTCAGCTCCGAGAAGGGCTTTTATCCATTTTAAAAGTGATGCTGCTGAGACAGCTTTCCCTTGCCCTGAGAAGATGATTTTTTTATTCATATTTAGTGGTTGATTGGTGGGTTTTTTTCCCCCTCTATTTTTTCTTTTCTTTAAAAAGTATTTTTACATAGAGGTGTATTTCTCTCAGGTTGCATGTGGGGTCCTTCTATGCTACGTTTCTTGCCAGAAAAAAAAATCTGGGGGGAAAAAAGCAAATTTTCCCCCTTTTTGGGAGCTCTCCCCACCCTACACTAGGCTACACACAATATTGCCCCAAATAGGATCTTGGTTGTGGAGTGGAAGATAAGAAGTTTTCTTCATTCAGGGTCCTTTATCAGAGGAAATCATCCTGGAATTTCCCCCTTAGAATACTGAAATTATTTTTCCTCCCTACATGTGCTGGAGTCAATAATATCCTTGTGAGTGAGGCTCATAATTTGTTATTTAAAGTAAATACATTGAGTTTATACACTTGTGGCTTCCTGGACTGGCCTTCCTAGTAGGTTGTTTGCCCTAGGTTTTTTTATTGGTTATCAACTCTTCTGTGCCCTGCAGTTTAGAAATTTTTTTTTAATATATTTAAAATGAAAACTATTTGAATTACCCTTATACAGATAACTAAAGGCAGCTTTTGAAGTCATCTGGTCTTTCTTGAGAAAAAAATTATTTATTTAATGTATTTCTTTGTTACCTTAATGTAGACAAATCTTAAAATGTTTCATATTCATCTTAAAAAAGAACATCTATGAAATACCTGAAGACTAATAAAATGCAATAGATTTAGATTAAAAAGATCTTATAAAAAGATTATAGATCACTCTAAAAACCAGAAACAGACTCTGAATATGAAAGTGCCAGCCAGGAAAGGAGAGAGTATTGTTTTCACAGGATCCTGAGATACCTTCAGCAATTGACAATCTTCTGTGAAAAAAGAAGTTTATTTACTGTTAAAGGGAGTGAGCCATTCCATCAAAGACAAAGTTATCTTGTAACTTGGTATAACCAAGGGCCCTGCTGCCGTCTACGTGCTGAGTTTCAGCCTTTTAAGAGTTTTCTCTTTTGGAGTCAGTCAGAATTATGAATGATCTGGGATATCTTACACTGCCTGCAGACGAGACAAAATGCTGTTAAGGAGGCCAGCAAATAAAGCTTTACACTAATCAAATGCTCTGCTGAATAAAATATGAACGTGTTATTTTGCATAATAAATAGCAAGCCAAAATATAAATTGAACAGTAGCACTAATAAATAAATAAGATCATCTAAAGCTGGTTTTCAGGAGCAAAAACTTTAAAGTTCATCCATTATGGATGTGTGTGTAGTAGTGTGGATGAGCAGAGGTGAAGTGGTGGCATATATTGTTTCTTTCTCTACCTTTCTTTGGTCTCTTTCTCTGTTTGGATCATTAATGCAGCAGGAATGAGTAAAGAACCCCTTCCTCCCACAGAGGTGGAGTTGGAACTGGATGGTTTTTAAGTTCCCTTCCAACACACAATCCGTGTTTCTTTTCTTGCCTTGCAAAGCCAAAACCTTGCAGTTGATTTCTGCTTTCTGTAAACAAGACATATCCTCTTTGCTCTGAGAAAACCAGTCCAAATAATTCATTTGAGGTGGCTGGGAATCTCTGTCTGCAGGCAGGTGAAGGAAGGAGCTGTTTTCTCCCTGTCAGGAAAGATGAGAAAAGGGGAAACGTTTTACTTTTCATAAGCGCTGATATTCAGTGAAATAAGAGGCTTTCAAGGAAAAACAAACCTATTGCCATAGAGTGAAGAGGAACAAAAACCCAGACAAAGTATTTTTAGCCAGTTGTGCCGTAGTTTTTAAGTGACATCTCCTTTCTTCCCTACCTAAACTCAGACTACATGAAGATGTTTAAGCAGCCTAGTGTCAAATTGGACTTTAAATTTAGACCAAAGGCCTGTGGGACAGGGGGATCTGTGGTACCCCCGCTATAAATCATGACAGAAAACGAAACAAAGACAAACAGGATTTTTTTTTTTAGCTTTTTGGGGAAGTCATGTGTCACCTGTCGCCACTGGTGACACTAAAACCAAAGCAGTAACAAAACTCTGAAGAGGTCAGCAAAATCTCAGTTACCTCATTTCCTCTTCTCCTTTTTTATTTTTTTTTTTGTTTCAAATCACGGGAGAGCATCAGTTTTTTTGTTGTTTGTGGGTTGTTTTTTATTCTTTTCAAGCACCAATATCAGGAAACTGCTCTGCCTCTGCTCTTTGCTTTCAGTTTTTACTCCGAGGTTACAACGAGGTAGCAGCAGGGCTGGAGCCAGGCAGGGATGTTTCCAGGGGGATGCCAGGCTTGGGAGCATCTCATGCCAGCCTGGGCTCTCAGTGGGGCAGCATCTGGGTCTCCAGGGATGGGGGGAACAAAGCAAGAAAGGAGGGATCTTGTCTCATCAAAGTGCTACACTCAGCCCGTTCCCAAGTTTCTTCTCAAAAAATTATGCTTATTTACACTCACAGGACATGTAAATCCATTATGGAAGCATCATCTTTTCTTTCTCTCTTTCTTTCCCATAAAACCAGACAATTCCCAAGACCATTTTTTGTTATTTCTCAATGCATCTCAGGTTGGGACAACTTTTTCTCCGAAACCTACATCTAATACTTTCAACCACAGCTTTAAACTTTTTCCTCTGGCGCTTAAAATCGCCATCTTTTCCTCTTCTTCAGAATGCTCATTCCTTTCACATATTTTATTGAAAGAAAAGAACAGCTCAGATTTCATACTTTTTCTCTCATTTCCTCCTAATGCCACAAGTTTAATTTTGAGAGCAGTTCTCCCAGTTTCCCTCATTAATGCGTATCTGCTGTTCAGGGGAACACCCTCACTCACCGTGCTGTCAGTGGCTTGGATATCTCCAGGGAATTTCAGATCCCAGTCCCCCAGGTGTGTGACTTGCTGCTTAGAATCCATAATGCCCCAAGCACCTCATTTTCCAAAATATATATGTTTCCATAAAAATATATATTTCCATAAATATATATATATAAATATAAACATATATATATATATAATTTCAGCTTTCCTACACTATGCAGAGTAGCCCAGTGACTCTTTTGCTGTTTAACACTTGATTTTTTTTTGGAAGTCATTTTGAGAGCCCAAACTTCAGACTCAAACACCTCAAGTGATATTTGAGTGTATAAATCTTTCCTGAACCTGCACCTTTATCTGTAAATTAAGGTGAACATTCCCCAAAGTGGCAAATATTAATGAAAATTAATAACCCATTTCCATAACAACCTTTTTCTGAAACTGAAATTCATTTTTCCATAAATTGTTATTCCTAAATGATTACACTCATACAAATTATTACTTATTTGCAGGCAATTTGTTAATAGGAAACAAGGTCCCTATTTATCCTGGAATTTATTCTTGATTGATAACTCAAGTGCATCTTTTTTGTCTCTTTGACCTCTAGATATGCTAAAAAAAAATAGCAAATAAGTCCTATTAAATTAAAGGACTCATATTCACATTCCTGCTGTCTACTGAATGATTTTTTCCCTGAAAAGTCCTTGGCTTGCTTATTGGTGTTGGATAACACCACATTTTATTAAAGATCTGTGAAGTGTTTCCAACGATGTTACATAGAGTATTTTATTTTATTTTTTTTAGACTTTTAAGTTTTACAAAATCTTCTTGGTTTTTGCATAGGTGATAACAGGAAAGAGGAATAATGAGACAAAACCTCTTCTTTCAAGGTTTTTAATTGAGAAATAAATTATTTCATGTCTTCTCATTAGTTATTCCTGTGGATTCTAATGACAAGGTGCCAACTTTCACACTTTAAGCAGGTTAATTAACCAGGTAGTAATGAAGTTGGGTGATACCTGTGTGTTGGTGAGCCACAGTTCCTAATAATGTGCTTTAATGTCCCTGAAAGGATATTTTCATCTCCAGCTCTTCTCAGCACTGCATAAATAAATAAATACACAAACTCCTTTTAAAGGTACTCTTTGGTCACCATTATTATGTTTCATGAAGTAGATGTTGATATTTCTGCCCTTTTTCGGACTATAAAGAGACACCAAGAAAGCTGGAAGACCTCAGCTGATTGTTTATTTTCCTTCTATCCACTGGCTACATATGTTAAATATTTTAATGCTATTTCTTTCCCCTAGAAACCGTAAAATTAAATTTAAAAATTGATGCTTAAAGGTTTTTAGGATAAAACTGATATAGGAATGTGAGCAAGTAACAGGAACCAGGGTT
The DNA here is from genome assembly GCA_013399455.1 of Anthoscopus minutus. Classification (NCBI taxonomy): domain Eukaryota; kingdom Metazoa; phylum Chordata; class Aves; order Passeriformes; family Paridae; genus Anthoscopus; species Anthoscopus minutus. The sequence continues at coordinate 187,035 of VWYI01023242.1, read as the reverse complement.
AGAAGATGTGCACATGTGCACAAGAAAGGAAACACATTTGGAAAATATAAGAATAAAACCAAAAATACAACAGAAAATTGAATTTTGGCCTTCCCGAGAGCAAATCTCAATGGCTGTGTGATTTACCTGATTTAAGAAATATCTTTTAAAGAATCCCAAGGAGTATCCTTAGCTAGAAGAGCTGCTTATAACCAGTTGTGTTGGAAGAGACATAAAAAATTGCTTGAGTTTAATTTTTCGGTTTGGAATATTCAGGCATAAGTGGTACAAGTTGTTTGGAGTTTTTTTCATGGCAAATAAAATATTACCCAAGTTTTGTGTTCCTTCTTGCTGGCGATTTGCTCACACAGCAATTCTGATTTCTAGGAAAGTATTTGTTATTTCTAAATATTTACTGGATGGTTTATGCAAACAAGTGTTGGTCTCATTCAAGCGCTGATCATTTTTGTCAGTCTTTGTTTATAATACACAGTTTGTCATCAGAATCACATGGGCATTGTCTCCATTCTCTTGCTGGGCACTTGACTGGTTAAAAAATGAGGAATAACAATGCTGGCAAGTGAATGAAGAATAACAAAGTCCTTCCTCATATGAGTTTTTTGAACAAATAAACATTTAGGCCAAACTTAAAAGGTCTTGCAAATATTTGTCTGAATAAACCAGTCAGGGCCCATCTGAACACTCACCGAGAGCAAATAACACGACCCAACAGAAAACAGCAAAGCAAATTTCCCAGGCTTGTTTGTAAAAGTAATCTTCAACAAGTATTTTGAGTTGTTTGACCACATATGTCCCAGTGTTTACTCACTACCAGCAGGCTACTGAGCTTGAAGGTATCTTCCTAAGCAAAGAAGTTGAAACATGAACTGAATTCATGGTAACTATGCTATTTTTTTAATGATTTTTTTTAAAATAAATGGCTCTTTGTTTTTTATATTAAAACCTGTGAATTTTTTTGTAAGCCTAATAGAATATTTAAGCAAAATTATGTTGACTGATGAGAAACTTTGCTGTGTAAAATGCCATTAGTTTGCTTGCTCTAGTAGTGAACTCTCCTAGTAATGTTTTCCTCCATGTTTTACTTGTTTGGGTGAGGATTGGTTGTGTTCCTGCTTTTAGCCAGTGGGATCATCAGTTGGGAGCAATTTTCTTCCCTAGCACAGAGCTTAATACAGCTGGAAGTATTGGGAAGTCAGCAAGTAATTGATAAATACAATGAATAAATGGTGGCTTATCCAACAAAACCCTAACTTGGGTTCTCAGGACTAGGTGGTCTGAAAAGATTAAACTCCTCTTGGCTGGGGTGTGTTGAATAATGATTGAACACCCAGAGCATCTCAGCTCTGCATTTCCCACTCTTTTTATTTCACCCATCACAATTACCAGCCATGATCTTCATTCATGACTTACTGTGGGCGACAGGCCATAATCCTCATTCATGACCAGCTAGAACAGAAAAAATCCACAACCAAAAAAACCAACAAAAAAAACCCAACCCACCACACAAAACAAAAGCCCTTCATGGTACTTAGAGAGAACATGACATTATGCAGAGTTTACCTCATTCTGAGAGCAGCACAGACACAAAAAATGCCACAGCAGAGATGATTTTAAAGCATCTGTTTAAAAAAAAAAAACAACAAAACCCAAACAAACCAAAACAACAAACAAAAAAAATGCAGCTTCTCTAAGTTGTTGTGGGGAAGAGAAAAAAGCAGGGTGGAATTGCAAACATGTATATCATTACTGCAACTGCATTTCATTTATTTTCCTTTTGCAAAATAAATTACATAAATGGAGTTTGTATTGTTAGTTATTCTTCATTCAGAGATTGGGATAATTAGGTTTCAAATACGGTGATGTTTTAAAACACATTTAATTTAGTAAAATTGGTAAGGAAGCTACAGCAATTAAAAATAAAGGACAAAAGTTTCTTTTGCCTTCCTGGGTAATTTGGGGTGAATTTAGACTATGGCATTAGAAGTACAAAAGGTAACTAAAAATGCCATTAAATGAAATGTTCCCAGTCCAAGCAATTTCCTTCTTAACAGAAAGTAAAATGCAAACAGAGATTACTAAAACCCTGCTGTGTTTAATTTAAGTGTATGTAAGCCTTTTACTCACAGTTATTTTGTCTGGAGATAATCATGTAGATCCTCAGTGGTCAGAGCTGTGAAGCGTGTGTTGTCAAAAGTTGCTCACTCTTTGATTCCCCCTCGCTTCTGTCAGCCATGGTTCACATCATGCAAGCTCAGCTCATTCATCTTCTGACAGGGTGGGATTCTCCCGTTTCTGTCTCCATCAATTTGCTCCTGTCGCCTCTGGATTGCCGGCAGAAATGCCGAAAAAAGTCTGTGAGTTGGGTGTAAATTATCATTATTTCTCCGACTAACGGGAGCGCACTGCAGGGATGGAGCACAGAGGCAACAGGCAGGGGTAGGGCTGTTAAACCAAAGGGAAAACTTGTGTGGATTCATTATTCCACAGAAATGAAAGGGTTGGAGAGGCACGAGGTACAGAGCCGTGCATTGACGGGGCTGTTCTGGAGAGGCTTGGTCCTTCTGAGAGGGAATTCTGTGCAGCCAGAAATTAGGGGCTGATGCTCGAGGCACGGTGCTCGCTTGGGCAGGCGAGTCAGCGGGGATTTTGGCCCACAAAAAGAGGTGCTGTGAGGGAAGTGTCTTTTGCCACAGAGATTTTTGTGTTGGTGCTTTATATTGGAACCTTATATCTCTGGTCTGAGAGTGCTCCAGGAGAGGTGAGGACATTTTTTGGTACCCAGCTCTCGATTCATGGCAGTTTTCAGTGTGTAGACAGTTGCTACTGCTTCCATAGGGACCAGAAATTGCATTTACCACGAGGCAGTGGAAGCAGAGTGGATGTAAAACAGTTTGCATTTGCCAGCCATGGAGTGTGGAATCTTCACAGCAGCCATCAGCTGGGAATGAGCCAATAGCTGTGATGCAGCAAAGGCTGAGGTGCCTTTGCCTCAACAGGCAAAGGCAAAATTCCAACATCCCAGGATTCAGACAAAGCAAAATGAGGCTGGGAGGTTCAGCTGCAGCCTGGCTGCCAGCACATTCCAGCCTGAGACCTTGGGTTCCACCCCAGACCCATCAGCTGCTTTGGTTTGCCCTGTCCTGCTCATATTGTCCTTCATTTTCAGCACATGCTGTAAATGTATATAAATTTTTCTAGGCAGAAAATGTAACATTTTTAGGAGTTCAGCTCCTGTGAGTTTGCAGTGGAAAGACCAAGAACACCGGGTGACAGTCAAGTGAGTTGTTCTCCAAAAAAATCTTATCTCCTAAACCCATGGAATCCCAGAGTAGTTTGGGTTGGAAGGGACCATAAAGCCCACCTTGTTCATGTGGCTGCCATGGGCAGGGACACCTTCCACTGTCCCCTGCAAGATCCATCCAGCCTGGTCCTGAACATTTCCAAGCAACAGCTTCTCTGGGCAGCCTGTGCCAGGGCCCTGGAACCCTCTGAGTGAAGAACTTCCTAACATCAACTCCAGATCTCTCCTCTTTTAGTTTAAAATCATCCCCCTCCTTGAGCTATCATTATCTGCCTTGAGAAAAAGCCCCTCACCCTGTTTTTTATTACATTCATGTCACTGGTGTGTGAGGTCAGTGTCTCTTCTGATGTCTCTGCTTGGATCTTCAGCCACGCCGAGATTTATGCACCAGGTTTTCCAAAGACACCTCTTTCCTCTCAGGCTGGACATCATTCCTGAGCAAAGCTGCTTTTCAAGAAAATTCCTTTCTGTGTGATGGATTTTACTTTTTTTTCCTCTTGTGGGGTGGGTGTTTAGCTTTTTTGGGGTGTACTTTTCAGTGGGGGTTGTTTGGGATTTTTTGGCTGAACATTAAGACGCTATTTTTCTGCTTGTAGACTACTTCTGCAAACTCAAACTTAATTCACTCCCACAGAAAAAAAAAATATCACATCTCCTACCTTGCAGAAAAAAAGGTGTTTCCCTTCATCATCTGGGCAGGAAAACACAAAGATGACCATGATGTTAAATGAGACCTTTATACCCTCTTAGATTTTTCTCTTGTCCTTGGCACAGTGAGAGAAGTAGCTCTGACACATTTATTTCTTTTAATATGAGAGTAAGCAGAGAGAGAATGATGGCAATTACCCCTCTGCAGGGAAGAGCCTCTGCTGGGAGGGCACCAAGAGCCCTGCTCTGACTCTGCTCCTCTTTAATGTGCTCTGGGAAATTGAATGTGAATTAGTGGGATGCAGTGTGCAGCCTCTTCATTTCACCTGGCCTGACTTCTGCAGCTTCACGTGATGCTCCTGCCCCTGCCTGGGAGACATGGCTTATATAAAGAGAAAATAGGGGAGGAAAAAAAGGAATTTGAGTGCAAATGGGAAGTAGTGACAAAATCTGTGTGAGAACAATTTGATATAAAGTGACATTAAAGAGAAATTTTAAAGCAATCTTAAATTATGCTTTTCTGTAAGCATGGTACTGGGGTGTTTTACCTTGTCAGCTGAGCTGCTTTAAGTCTTCCACAAGCTTCTCAGATGGGAGATTTTTCCGTTTGTCCTGTGAAAATCCATCTGACAGCAGATCTGAGCAGACACAGCCTCTAACACCCATCACCCTGGCACAAGGAGACACTGAACATGTGCAATCCCTGGTTGTTCACTGAGGAGGGATCAGAATTCCATGGGAAAACTGCTGGGGAGCTCTCATATCTTCATATCAGCCATGTCCTATAGAAGGGTGGATTTTATCAGTGTTAAAAAAAATCCTATTGGTCTAGCTGCCATAAGAATGCTGCTTTGGGATGGTTTTTGGGCAGGGGAATGGACAGACAAGTAAAATAATTTTATTTTTCCATAGAACATTGTCACTGTGGTTAGGAGCAAGGAGGATTCTGTGGTTAGGAACAGGGAGGATTCCTGTGCCTGTGCTGGTATCTTGTCATGATAATTTTGCAGGGAAGAGTTACAGTGTTTGTCAGTGAAATGAAAAGCATTTCTGGCCGATTTAGAAGAAGTTCATAATGTTGGAAGAGTATAGGAGTTAAATTCTGGAAATGCTAGAATATTATGGTCCTTTGCCAATCTTTTAATATTAAATGCACTACAATTTGGGGAGAAAATACTTTCTATGGAGCAACTTCTTTGCTCTTTTTTGTGTGTGTATTACCATCATCTTAGTCCCGTGTGTAGATTTTCACGAAGCATTTCATTTTTGTAGAGATCTGACAAAAAACCTTATATCTGAATTCAATTATCTGCTAGGGAAAGTGAGCCACTCGTGTGTTTCAGGAAGACTTTGGATTGCAATCAAGATTTATCCTAACCATAAACTACTAGGTTACCAAAAAACTCAGCTTGGAGGGCAGTTCAGTCCCAAGGTTAGGAAATGATCACAAGTACCAGTGACTACCTTTAATCATAACTTAGTTTGCCAAGGAGAATTCCCTTGGTACAGTGTCTTCTCTACTGAATTACAGAAGATTATAGTTGGGTTTTTTTCCACTTGAGGAAAGTCTTTTTGTGATTTTCCAGCACAGAATATTATTATCTACCTGATAAGTATTGTCTACAAGAAAATGCAAATGCTATGTTGCATCAATATTTTTTTTTCATTGGATCTTGTACCATTAGACACATTAGGCTTAGTTCTGTTAACTTAAAAAGTAAAAAAAAAAAATAAATCCAAGCCTGTTTATAGTTCTGGAAATGAGGTTTTATGGAATTATGTGAATTATGGTTATGCGCAGAAACTTGGAATAAGATTATTTCTGAGGAGCTGAAGGAAAAGTAGCAATACTTGAAGTTTATAAAAAGCTTCAGTTTGGAATGAAAACAATCCTCTCCCTGCCTCCTGCCCTCCCTCTTGGTCTCCTCTTGGCACTGGGAGGATCTTTGCACTGATGGAAGTGGGAAAGAAGAGCAGCTGGTGATGCCAGGGAAGCCTAGCAGATGCAGTGTGAAGAACTTGCTCCTCTTTAATTAAAGTGGGGATTAGAATCAGCTTCTGGATGCCTCCAAAACCACCTTTTCCCTCTGTCAGAAACAAATTTCTCCCCTTAATTCTCAGGCACCCAAAACTCAGGACAGCTGAGATTTCTAAAATTCTTAGATAGGGTTATACTAAATTCTGCTTCTCTCCTGGTATTCCTTGTCAAAATAGTCTTGCTTGGCCTTCAAATACCTCTTTAATCAAATTGCCATTTTCTGAAGCAGAAGATTCCTTGGATCCCTCCTGAATAGCTAGTTAACTTGCTCATTATGCACCATTTTCTGGTAAACATTTTTTATATTTGGGAACCATTCCTGACTTCTGTGACTGCCTAGATATTTTCAGATACTTCACAAACAGCAGCTGTAGGTGTCCACTTGTTTTCCATTTTTTTGCTATTCCCAGTTCATCCTTGGTTCTTAGTGTACACTATTGGTCTCCTAAGACATATGATATTTACCCCCTTCTCTCCTTGATTAGATCATTGAAGCTTTTTTAAAGAGGGAATTAATTAATAGTTTGTGAAATGAAAAGGCAATTAATGAATAATGCACACCCTGCACAAATTTTCAGACATTGATCATCTGTTAATTTTGTACAATCTTTTGAATTCAGTTATTTTTTTCATTCATAAAACTGGTGGTCACGTGCATGCAGGGCATGAATGACAGCACAGAAAAGCCAGGTTATTTCTTACAGAAAAAACTAAACCAGCCCCAAATCACACAAGTTTTCAGTTGTTCCAGCTCTTCTCTCTAGGCTTTGGTGACTCAGTTCTTCTATTCTCATCATCACCTACAACCAGGGACTAAAACAAGATGTTTTACAATGTGCTGTGGGTATTTCTGTGTGCCGTACCCAGGCTCCAGGAACTCTGTGGGAAATCTGGGAACCAGCAGTGGGCTGAGAGCTCCCTGGGAGCCTCTGGCTGTGTCTTTGGCTAGCAGTCATCTCCTTTGATGGATCATTATTTTTGGTGGACTCTGGGTCTCTGCTTTGGGACACACACAGTTTTGGTGGTTGTTTCTTTATTTGCTTTTAATTTCCTCTGATGTGCAGCAAGTTGGAGAACTGGAAAGGCTTAAAATCTCTCTTTGGCAGATGAAGCCAGACGACATTTTCCATAATTAGCCTTGCAGGATCAGAAGGGTTTAACTTTGCTTGGCTCCACCTGGTCTCTCCCAGCTCCTCTGCTCTGGACTCCTTTCAACCAGTGTGGGACAGCTCTATCTGGGCTGAAAGGTTGAAATTTGTCCTGTCAGCCACTGCTGGCTGAAGCATCACTGAATTTACGGATGTGGTCACCAAGGGGCCGCAGTCTCTGCCCAGCTCCTGGTGCAGTATGTACACATAAAAAAATCACAGCCACCAAAAGGCTGAAATCATCATTCTGCTGAAAAATTATCTGTCTGCAGGTAGAAAAGATGGGAAATACTGACTGAAAGAGTCCTACCCCAGTTCTATTCATCCTTCAGGCACTCAGTGCACAGCTCTGAGCCCTTAAACCAGGGCAAACCTAATTTTTCAAATTCTCTGCCTCTGAATTCACAACTTCATGTTGCTAAAGTCGTGTTGAGCTGCCACCTCTGTGTCCAAGGACCAAAGTTTAGGCTTAGGCATTTAAATCATCCCAAAACCCAGATTTTTGGGTGTTTTGGTGGACCTGACTCCATGTGTCTTGTTTGGGATGAAAGATACACTTTTCAACAATTTTATGAAAAATACATCACAAAACTTTAAAAACCAGATGTAATATATTTTGGGGCTTTATTAGTTGTGACTACTGTACTGAGCTTTGTACATAGATTATAGTGAATTATGAGCAGAATATTTAGAGGGTTTTATTTATCCAGCTCATCTAAATGAGCAATATTTTATTAATACGATAAAAATATAATGAACAAGTAGATGAAGTTTGTTAAGTTAAAAAATAAACTTAACTTTGCCAGTGCTCTTCACTCATTCAGTTCTGGTTCATCAAGTTGAGTCTGTATTTATGTGAGTGTATGTATACATATGTAAAGCACACACACTTTGATACATATATTTATTTTTTAGCTATTTTAGTTTTAATTCATAATGACTGAGCTGCAGTTTATTATAAGGTTACTCAAGACAAACTATTCCATTTCCTCTTTTATACAGACAGAATGGTTTATGGTCAGCCTGGTCAGGATCAAATTCAAATGGCCTCAGAGTTCAAAGGGACGGTGATGGCTCGAGCAAACCATTTCTGTAATCTGTAAATTCCATTTCTACAAAAAAAAAAAAAATTGGCTGGTGCTTGTAATGGCTATGGCAACAAGATTTTGCAAGATCAAGAGAAAAGAGTGTGTGTGTTTTGACTGTCTCAGGACAGAGAGTGCATATTTGTGAATGGGTTCATGCCATGCTGTTTGGAATGTTTTAAATTGGGGGATTGTTTTTTTTCCCCCTCCTTACTGATTAATTTGTATGGGTGTGCGGGCTGTGTGTAAAAGCCCTGACTGAAATCCCAGGAGATTTCAGGGGTCTTTCCACTGGGTGAGGGAGCGAGGGAGGTTGGGCTCTTAGGTGAGCATGCCCTTGTTGAGGAGCTGTGCCTGGGCAGGGCAGCGCTGGCCCCTCCAGGAACCAGAACTGGGGACTCCCATGCCCATTCCTGTAGGAACAATTCCAGCTGTATTGCTGTGTGCGTGCAAATGCATTGGTGTAGGTGATTAAAAGTTGCTTTTGTGGCTCCCCTTATTCACACCCCTACCCCACAGTCTTGCAGATTGTCTGTTCCCTTCTTCAAGTCCTCCCCTCCCAAACCATTCTCATTCACTCACACTTTCTTCTTCTAGAAAATGTGGGCATGGAGTGACAGGGCAATGTGAAATGGATTTGAGCTGACAGAGAGTGGGTTTAGGTTGGATATATAGAAGAAATTCTTCCCCGTGAAGGTGGGGAGGCCCTGGCACAGATTCCCAGAGAAGCTGTGGCGGTTCCTGGATCCCTGGCAGTGTCCAAGGCCAGGCTGGAGTGCCCTGGGACAGTAGAGAGTGCCCTGCTCATGGCAGAGGTGGGATGAGATAACTTCAAGGTCTCTTCCAACTCCAACCATTCCAGTTTCTATGACAAACAGGCCTCCATGGCTCTTTCAACCATCCCCATGAACACAGAGGAGAGCTCTCTTTGCAGTGTTTTAGACCACAGGAATTCAAAATACAGTTTTTTAATATATGTGTGATTCAACAGAGAGGCTGAAAGTTGGAGCCCCACAGCAGGACCTGAGCCTTTGAGGCACTGTGCAAATACAGAGCTGGAAATGTTCTGTACAGAGCAACAGACTGAAGTTTGGCAGAGACAGAGAGGTGAAAAGATGGAAAGTGAATATGGGAATCTGAATATGGGAATCTACTGCTCATTTTGATAAAACACAGGACAAAAATAATTCAAGAGTTGTATTTCCTTTTTTGTTGTTGTTGTTTGCTTTTTTGTTTATTTGGTTTTTATTTTTGGAAAAGGATCATGGAGGGTGAACATTTTGAACACATCCTCCCAAAACTTGCTCTTGTCTCACTTGAGGCACCTCCCTTCCTCTGTGTGTGTAGTTTGTAGGAGCACCCCTTTTGAACTTGTCATGTTGATGGATGATTCCTGTTGGGCCCTATGAGATTGTACTGGGTATGTTGATATAAAATATTCTTCTGAAAGCAAATTGGATATCTTCTTAAGGTAGTACTCACTCTGAGATTTTTTAAAAGTTGAGCCATTAAGTCAGCTGTGATATTTAGTGGTCTTAAACATCTTCAGCAGGACTTGATTTATGAACTTAGTACCATTTACAATAACAGTCTACAAACCTCCAAAATTAGAGAAGCTTTGTACTCCTAATACTGGTAGAAATAATGAAAATGGAACTTTATAAAAAGTTTGTCTGACTAATTTCATGTTTGCTTGGAAAACTGAAAGAAGAAAAAGATATTAACTTCTTGAAAAAACTGTCTTTAATTATGAAGCCTAAGGCTGCACTTGAAAGATCTTTCTGAGATTTCCAGGACGTAACGAACAGGATCTTACTGTAACTAATAATTGTAAGTTTGTTTAGCTAAATACATTTTTTTTTCTTTAAAAAAAACAAACAACTTATAAAAATGCTTTCAGCCCAAGATATTTTGCATTCCACTGGCAGGTTTTTTGCACAGGGTTGGTGAATCTCAGAATTTCTTGAGTTGTTAGACATCACCCAAATTCAGATCATATGAGTAAGGTGTCACCACGTATGGTCTGAGCTCGTGCCTGCTGAATCTAACATGAGCTGAGCTAATGGAAGTTGCTTTATCTCCATTTTTTTCATCCTAACACCAAATGACTGCATTAGGAATCTGCCCAAGATAAAAAAGTGTGAAATATGCCTTCTAATTTATAATGCAGATTTTTGCATAACAGGATCAAAACTGTTATCCTGTTGTGAATGTAACATCGGAGTAAAATAACAAGCATTTTACCAGTTAATATGCAAGCTAATCTGACAAAAGCATTTTTACATTCATTTACAGAGTGACTATCACCCTAAAAAACTCCTGGGAGATAAATGAAACAAACCAAAACAAAATAAAACTTTAATCATTTCCATAACAAAAATTAAACAACTGTGGCATACATAGGGAGGTTTGGAAGGAAGAAGAAAAGGAAAAGGGGATAAAGAAAGAAAGATGGCAAAAAAAAAATTCACTAAAATTCAACAAAGTCTGTTGTGTCAAGAAAACAATGGTGAAAAATTGCTCATTTCTCCGGAGTACAATTGCAATGAGAATGAGAAACTGGTACAATTCTCTTCTCAATCTTCAGATCTTAACCATGTGATCCTCTTAGGATGCCAGAATCTAGTTTTCCTAAAGGCCTGTATAAGCATGTTCAGTGGAAAATCTATCTACCAGCAGGTGTCTTTTAACTTTATTTTGTCGTGAACATCAAATAAAGATGAGAAGAATGGCATGAATTAGTTGATGAGTGTTAGGAAAGCAGGTGAAAGGCGGGAGGATTGTGTCACAGTGAGGTTTCCAGCTTATCCACAGGCTGCAGCATTTAATTAGGGAGTTGGCCCAACTCTTGTTGGGGGGAAACTGCTCATTCAAAGCACATCTCAATAAAAAATGACCAAAGATTAAATTGTGTGTAGAGAACTTTGAATTTGGGATGCGACATTAAGTCATAATGAGCTTAATTAATTAATTGCATGAAGGTCTGCAATGGGCAACTAAAAATATAACTGATGAGTTACAAAGCAGATAATTTAGCTTGTAGCATCAAGTCATTCTGATTATTTCAGGAGGACGAGGATGGATCTGCACTGAAAATTTTGGGACATTTTTGCCTCGATGAGGAAAGTAGAGGACAATATTTTTTCCATTTTCTCAGCAGAATGGGAAAGGCAAACCATGTTATTTTCCCTTTTTTGCAGAACTTAGGACTGTTCCTCTCTATCTCCCCATTCCAGTGGCAAGCTGGCTACATTCATTGAGAACGTGAATCAATGAGGTGGATTTAAACACAATATTTGTTTTGGCTAATAGCACAAAAAGCCACTATATTCCATGTAAAACTTGTAATGATTGTTATACCAGAAAAAAGGCCTGAGAATATAAACAATATATATTAAAAGGAGATGTCAGGACATAAATATATAACTGAAACCATTACTGCCAAGTGTAACAGCAGGATAGAGCAGCTTCCTGCACAAATTGTTTCAAACTATAGAAGTGTAAGGGTAAGGCTTTTTTATTCTAGAAAGCAGAATATTTTCATTGGAGACTGGATAACTTGGATTTTAGAGGACTGAAGGGTTTCAAAATGAGAATAAAAACCATATGCTATCACGTCATCATAAAAGAAAAGATGGGAATAGCCACATTGGAATGTCTGAGGTGGTAAACTCTTGATCAGCATGGTGCAGTTCTAGAAGCAGGAGAAGGTAAAGGTTTTTCCACCCCTTTCACTGGTCCTATCCCAGAAAATGTTGGTTGGAAAACATGGTGTGCTGATCATTTCCCAGGAAAACTTGATCACAATTAACATATGCAAAGCAGCTGCAAAGCCAGTAACAGCAGAATCAAGGCTTTCCTTAAAAACATTTCCTTAATAAAGATATTCCTACTCCAAGCACCACTTTACATAAATACCCTTGGTCCTCTGGGGTATTTCTTGTGCTGGAGAGTGGCCAGTGCTGGGGAGCTTGGTGGGTGGGGGTGGCTCTGCTCCTGAATGTGATCAATGAACTCAATTACGACCCCATTCCAGAGACTTCCAGCCTGAGTTTGCAGTGATACATAGAGCCTGCCATCCCTGACACTGCTCCCAAAATCTCTTCAATAAATAAGAGGATACCAGAGAGCTCTGACTGGGTTTCTTTTTTTTCTTTTTCTTTTTTTCTTTTTTCTTTTTTTTTCTTTTTTTTTCCCCTTTTTTTTTAACAGCTCTTCTGGGTCCCCAGTTGATTTTCTTCGCAAGGTTAGTTGCTAATACATTCCTAGCACCCATGCATTATTAATGCTCACCGCTCTCCAAGGTGGCAGTGACAAATAGGGAGCAAAATTCACTGACTAGTGGGGAATGTACTTTTTAGTCATGCTTGAATTTTTCAATCCATTCTGCTTGTTGAGGATTTTTCAGTGGAGGTACTGTAGCAAAATATGATTTTTTTTTCCCCTCAAACCTAAGAAGCACTCTAGTAACCAGTGGAAAGCTTATGAGTCAGGGCTTTTCCCAGGAGGTTTTGAGGGGGAGTAGTGCAAAAACTACCTTTGATGTTTGCAGTAGCATGGAAGTCATTGTTTTTCCTCCCATGTAGTAAGTGGCAGTTTTGACTGCAAATCGACTATGCATGCAGTCAAGTAAATTATAATATTTTAACTAGGCTGTGCATGCCAGCTGTAGCATTCCCAGAAATAATACCAAGTGTGTATCATGAGCAACATTGATTTTTAATGTGCAGATTTGTTTCTTCAGATATAAAACTCTATTAATTTTGCAATATAAAGAAGCAATCTGTGAAATACATTCTTAGACTGTTATTGGTTACTATAAATCCCACTAGTAGCAGTAGCACACTTGTTTAATTCAGAATTACTTCATTTAAAGTATGATTTTGTGCATGTGGTGGAGGTGCTGGAGATTTGGCAAAGACCTCTTTAACATAACAAATAGCTGACAGTAAATATTAGGCTAATTCTTCCTAACGTTTAATAGAGGGATAACTCACTGGGCAGAATAATTAATTCCTTGCTAATGGCTGTACGTAGGGGATTAACACCTTCCTGCAGCCATCCACAAATGCACTGAAAATATGAATGTTATCTGTTTTGGAAGGTCTTGATGTGGGTCCAGCTCTGAACCATAGGCAGCTTTGGAGCAGGATTTGCTTTAAGGTTCTGAGGGATCCTAAATCAAGAAGATCATTTCCATTGTGTCTTGTTCAAACGGTTTCGCTCTCCAGTCTAGAGCTGAGGAAGGCACAGGGTGGTACAGAGGCCACAGGTCAGGTTTTCATACAGTCATAGAATGGCTTGGATTGAAAGTTCATCTTGGCACAGTTTCCTGCCATGGGCAGGGACAGCTCCCACTGTCCCAGGCTGCTCCAAGCCCCATCCAGCCTGGCCTTGGACACTTCCAGGGATCCAGGGGCAGCCACAGCTGCTCTGGGCACCCTGTGCCAGGCCCTCATCACCCTCACAGGGAAGAAATGTTTCCCAATATCCAATCTAAACCTGCCTTGTCTCACTTTGAAGTCATTCCCCCTTGTTTCCCCCTTGTCCTGTCACTCCAGGCGCTTGTAAGCTGTCTCTCCCCACCTTTCCTGTTGGCTCCTGCTCTTAAGTCGTTTCAAAGCCTTCTCCAGGCTGACCAATCCCAATCCTCCCAGCAGAGTTGTTCCATCCTTCTGATCATCCTGGTGCCTCTGGACTCTCCCCAGCAGGTTGTTTTCCTTCCAGTGCTGTGGTCCCCAGAGCTGGATGCAGTGGTCAAGGTGGGGTGTCACCCCAGAATCACCTCCCCACCTTTCCTGTCCCTCACCAGCCAGCTGTGTGGTTTTTTAGGTCAGAGAAACTTAAAATTGGACAGGATTACAATGGAAGAGCAACTTAATAAAACCTGACATTCTGTAGGATTTGGCCAGATACACCATGTGAAGACCAGAATTCTTTTTTTCCCCCTCTTTGATAAATGGAAGATGAAAATTTACCAGTCTCAGTGGCTCCTCCTCTTCCCTCCACATCTTCAGCCTGGTTTGCAGACTGACTTTCCCAGCTTCTGTGCTAGCCTAAAACTGGCACTTGATTTATGTTTGCAGTCAGAATAAAGAGTAGTGATTTGGGAATGAGCAGCAGAGCCAAGGCCCTCAGTGATGCACTTGAGGCTACCATGGCGTGGAGTTTGTTATCTGAGCCTCTGCACCTACACTGAGGGCAGCAGCTGTGGGCTCATGCAAAGGAAAAGCTGTTCTGGTGGAAGTGGGAGCTGAAATAATGTCACTTAGCAGGATGCATGGGGAACTGGAGACCAATAATCCTGAAATAAGAGCAGTTAAGGGTTATCATTTTTACCACTGATTCACAAAGTTAAAAATGTGGCAAACATGATGTTCTGCTGTTCTTTCACATCAGCGCAAACACAAGCACACCCTTATACCTCTTGAAAAGGCGTTTTCCTGGTGCTCAGAAGTTTCCCACATTCCTTAACCCACCCTTCAGAGCTGTGTTCCTCCTGTGTTTCCCACTCTGCCAGCTTCCACGTTGCCTGCTGTCCCCACTGAGCCACTCTTCCCACCCTGTGACATCTCGGCAGTGCAGCAGTGACCTCGTGGGGAACCACAGCCGGTGGGTGAGGCTGTGAGGGTGCCTCAGGAAACGCAAATCACCTCCAGCAGCCATGGAGGATGTTCCTGATTTCTGTGTGGAATGAGGGGGAATTCCTGGGCCTACCTGAAAGGCAGTGCGGTTTTTTAAGATTTTCACTAAGTTTCGTGCCTTTTTGTTCTTTTCCTTCTCATATATGAAGTGCAAAGGCACTGTCACATTGCAGCACAATTTTGGGGATGATGGCAGTGAATCCTTTCCAATTGTGATCCTGAAGAAACAATTAAAAACTGACAAAGCAAAATAAGCATCAGTATTTCGGTGAGCTTGGTGGCACAGGGGTGGATGTGAAAGGAGAGGAGAGGAGAGGAGAGGAGAGGAGAGGGCAAAGTAAGAGTAGGAAGTGGAGATGACAGAGACCAAGCATATGGAAATGAGGGGTGAAAGCTCAGGGAACATCATATTAGAAAGGGGTGGAAGTGTCAGAAAGGAGCCAGAGAACAGCAGATTGGCTTAAATTTATTTTTTTTAAAAAAATAAAGTGCATTCAGAAGATGTTGATGGAATCCATCCAACATCTGAACGACTCAATGAATAGCAGACTGTTGAAACTAGATGAGACACTAGCTAATTTAGTTCAGGCTGTCAATAATTGAAATCAGAATGTTGCTGTATTTAATGCTAATATGAAGACTGATTTCAGGAGCTTAAGGTTTTAAGAAGCTGCAGTGAATCTGTGCCATCGTTTTCCAGTTGTTATTGTTGAGGAATTGTTGAAAGAAAGGTTATCAATTCAATGTTAGTGCTGTGTGTGATTTTTAATATTTAAAGATGCTACTTGCATTTTTAAGCATGACCTATATAATCTGCTTCTGAGGGTGCTGTGTGGGGTGGGAAAGGGCAGAGTTCAGTGCTGTGATAGCCTGGTATGAGATGTAAAGTTGCTCTAACTCCTCAATTCCATCATTTGCTGGAATGAGGAGAAATAAAATTCAAAGTCCTGTCTTTGGCAAAATCCCTTGCTGCTCCCTTCCAATCTGCAGTGTCAGAAAACTCAGATACTTAACGAATCTTCTCATGTCTGTTGGCTTCATTTAGCAAACGT
Source organism: Anthoscopus minutus (assembly GCA_013399455.1). Taxonomy (NCBI): domain Eukaryota; kingdom Metazoa; phylum Chordata; class Aves; order Passeriformes; family Paridae; genus Anthoscopus; species Anthoscopus minutus. The sequence continues at coordinate 171,119 of VWYI01023242.1, read as the reverse complement.
CTGTTCAGTTATCATGGATTAAAGGAAAATATTTATTAAAAAAGAAAAATTACTCATTTTGGAGATATAGCAAATACAAGTTAAAGAGAATTTCAAAGAGGGATTTTTTTTTAAATTGTAATTTATGTTACAGGGACATGAAGCAATGTAACAGCAACAGAAAGCAGTTTGTGGATGAGAGGTTTTAAAACGGGGAGGAGGGGAAAACTTCCCCCAAGATAAATGGCTACCAATGAAAAATAAAAAGTAGACAGAAAACTTGTTTAAGCCTCTGAGATACATAAGTAATGGGCACAGAAATTTGGTGTCCAGCAGTGAGCATTACCATGCCAGTCCAGCACAAATTTATGATCCTGTTGTTCTATGAATCTCAGGATTTGATGATTCTGTGTATTCTGTGTAATTTTAAGATATTGTTGTCAGTATTCTGTGAATCACAGTGTAATTTTAAGGTATTGCTATCACTACCTTCACCATGTATGAATTCTGCCAGTAATTCTTCCAAGACATAAACCTAATTCCTTTTTCATGCCTACTAAAGCTGAATTAGGAAGGTGCCATAAGATATCACAGGTATTAAAAGAAACACAGAAAGAAGATACTGAAAGTAGAAAGCAGCAAGGGAAGGAGCAAGCAAGGTGCCAAGGCCTCAATGCACTGGAAAACTTTATTTTGTGATTTTTGGGCCACCTCACAGAGCTCAGCCACCCATTCTCCAGACCCACTGGGCTATGACAGATCCCTGAGCAGCTGGAGCCTGGTGGGAATTTCTGGCCTGATGAAGTCAGCTTTTTTAGGGGTTTTTGCTTACCTTGTAGGGAAGTGTTTCACCCTCAGGTTTGCTCCCAGTTTGATGTCACGTTTCCCAGCATAAAGTGAGGATCTAAATGTGCAGCAGATTTCCTGGTTTATATAAAGCTGCAGGGATGTGTGTGGAGTTCATTAAAATATCTGGAGGGCTGAAACATTTGAACGAGACAATGGAAGTTGGAAAACAGGGGTTATGTGGAAATGAAGAGCTGAAAAGCAAAAAAAAACCCAACATCCCATTTCTGTTTGTTTTCCTTGTTTTCAGAGATGTGAGCTGCTGCTTTTGTCTTTCCTCTCTCCTCCAGTGCATTCTGTCTCCACTCTGAAAATAGTGTTTTATCTCCCCAGTACTTATTTCTTTCTTTCAGAAATTTTTATTATTATTTTTCCTTTTATTATTTTATTATTATTTTTCCTTGTGTTTTCTGTAGGATCTTCCAGTGCTGACATTTTTCCAAGGTGTGCTACAAGCACACCAGGAGGGGATGGAGCCTCCCTGGGAGCTGCAGCTCTGTTATAACTCATTCTTCAGGACACAACATGGGCAGGAGGAAAGGAAAAAAAAAAAAGTATCCTTTGGAAAAACACAAAATGTGTTCAGTGCTTCCATTTCTTCATGGTGTGTCCCGGTGGGACCTGCTGTCACATTCCATATGCCAGGAACAGGGACGGTCTGCCTGGTGCCCGATGCCATGGGGGTTCCTCATGTTCTGTGTCACTCACAGTTCATTTGGAAGATCCAGGGTTCAGGCTGCTTTTTTCTTTTTCCTTTTTTTTTTTTTTTTTAAATTTCTTTCAGTGTGTGAAAGCCTGATGTGTGTTTTCTTCCAGGTAAATCAGTAAATTATAGAAATGAATAATATCTTAAACCGAGATGAGTCCAGTTTTAACCCATGAGTCAAACCCCTGACTTTGCCTCACTGAGAAATGTGGACAGGATGAGGAAAACCCCAGATCCAAACCAGGCTGACTCACAGGCACAGGAACACAACCCCTTTCTAGAAGACCTTATTTAAACAAGAGTTGAGAGTTTAGAGACACAAAAGTCGCCCAGAAGACAAAACAAACCGAGGGAGGACGGGCAAAGCCCAGCTATGGTCGGCAGTAAATACATCCTCTCGGAGAGTTTGTTTCTTCCTGGTTTTCCTTCTGTTGCTCTGGCCTAATCTCTGCTATGAAGAGCAATTTATCTTCCTCCCTCTGTCTTCATCCCATCAGTGGGACAGGTGAAGAGGCTGCATTTCCAAAGGCAGCAGTGATGCGCACCACGGATCATAGGGCACGACCTATTCCCAGCTTGGAATTTCTCATTTTTGCAAACACATCCAGAGCTGCAGCCTTATTTTTCAAAGGCACTTTATGGTACCCATGCAATCATTTAAACAATTTATACTTAATTCAATTTTACACTGACAAATCGCTTGAAATCCTTTGTATCTATATATGAAAACAAGCTGCCAAAAAAAAAATAAAAAAGTGCTATCAGCCATAAATATGTTATAGCTTCTAGTAGAAGATAATGCTTTATCCTTCAGAATTCCTGCAGTAAAAAATTTCAAATGCTAGTGTATTGATGGTTGGATTAAAAATTAAAATTATATGGATTGTTAATAACTTTCTTTTAAAGCATTGCTTTGTTTTTCTGTGGTTTTCCTTTTAGGTACTAATTTTTCTTACCAAACCCTGAAAAATTGCTACTTCTTAGACTCATCTGATGTAAACTGGCCTTTAGATCAGTCTGTATTTGCCAAGTTTTATTGAGATGTTGTATTGCTGATAGTTTAAGTACTACATAGTCAGACATTATTTTCAAAGTTAAATTATTTGCAAAACAGGCACCACCAGTTCTCTCTTGCTCCATCTTAACATTTTTTACTGAGGGTAAAACTAGTTAAGAAAGAAATGCTCTTACAAAATTTCAAGCACCCAGATTAAACCCTAATACCTTATTGCTGTGTTTAGAGGGGAAAAATAATTCTTGAAGGCTTCTTCAAACTTCAGGTAGCACAAACTTGTGTGGGTGCCTGGAGTGTGTGAGCTGATCGTTGGTGAATCCAAATTAAATTTCCATTTATGCCTCACAAAACTTGGTGAAGACAAAAGACATGTTAACAGGGGCCAGAAATCTGGCAGGCCAAGTTCCACCCGGGGGATAATTTTTTCAGATGTGGAATACACTCCTACGAACCAGGATTTATAGCAGAAATGCTGACAGACAATATTGGTGATACTGTTCTAATTTATTTGTGTTGAATGGTTTTTTCATCTCTTTTCCCTTTTAATGATCCAAGCCTTTTTGCATCTGGCAGTGAGTTTCCTCACTGTTTACCTTGCCTGCCAAGGCAGTATCATCCATCTATGACTACGCTTTTCTTGGTTTCTTGCTCTCTGTCTTTAATATTTGGAGCCAATTTTCCATTTATTCCAGGACTCCTGTACCTCTGATGTTGCCATTAACTTGTAAAGTGGAAGCCTGTCAAAAATGCTTTCAAGATGCAATTTTTTTTTTTATTATGAAATATGTGGCTGTGTTCTGGTATATTTTTATCTTAAACATTGAAAAATCCTACTTCTACCCGTAGCTGGCATTTGCCATATAGAAAATAATCCCGCTTTCTTAGATGGTAAATGAGGGGTTTGTGCTCCTGTAACACCATCAGGCATTTCTGCCTCTTGCAGAGTGCTCAGGACCTCTTTGTGCTTGCTTTACCAACCACAGGAGCCCTGGAAAACATGGATAATCCGAGGGAGCGTGTTGGGAATTTGAATCCCATATATATAGATTATAAAGTTGAAGTGATGATTACGTAATTTGGTGACATTTACATTTTTGGAACATAACCTCTGCCATCACACTTTGCAGTAGCAGTAATAAATCTGTGATGGGATGAGTTGCAGTGGGAGAGAGGGTGGATCCGTGGTTGTCTGGGATTTTAAGAGCTGGAGGCAGGGAGCAGGTTTTGGCTGGACTACAAGACAGCACCAGGATTTCTCCTTACAAGCCCTGGTGAAGAAGCCTTGGGGGCTTTGGGGACATCATCCAGCCAAGGGGGAGACTGAGGGCAAGGCAAGTGAGCTTTTGGCTGCCCAATCCCTGGGAGTGTCCAAGGCCAGGCTGGATAGGGCTTGGAGCAACCTGGGGTAGTGGAATTTTGGTCTTTTCCAACCCAAACCATTCTGGGATTCTGTGATTGTCTCTTGCCTCTCAAAGAGACATCCCACACACAGCTCCCAGTTGGGATGAAGTGTGGGGTGGGGAACATGGAGCCCACAGCCCAAGCTGGAAACCTGCAGCACCACACCCACCCAGGAAGGTGTTGGTAGCTCACTCTCAGGTGATGTGCAGGAATTCTCCAGTCTTGCCCCTTCCCCAGCAGGGACATCTGGCCATGCCCAGCTTCTGGTGTGCTCAGAAATTTCTCACTTTTGTTAAAATTTAATTAACAGCACTAAACAAGGATAAAAGCACGAATCACAGGTGGTTAAGAGGGTGGGTAACTTGCCTGAATAAATGTCCTTGGTTTTGAGACTCTAGGACCAGAACTGAGATCAAGCATTTTAAACTTGCCTTTTTTTTCTGTTTGTAGTTTGCAAAAACCATATTTGCTTTTTCCTCCCGTTATTCTCAAGTGTTGGCCACTTCTAGTTGGACACAACCCTCGTAGACAAGCCCTTAATTTAACAGCTCATTCTCCCTACTTCATTTGAATAAAGATTATAAAGGAAACTGTAATCCTACTGATTTGCAAATTGAACTGTTTTGTAGATGTTATTTAAACAGTGCCGCTACGACTGTATTTCATGGGAAACATGGTACAGTGAGGGAGATCAAAGATTCATAAGGAAGCTCTTTTTTTTGAAAACTGATGCTCCTGGCTTCTTTAACTAATTGAAAAATTTTCTTTACAAGAACAGACCTTCAAGCACTCTGGCTGCTGCCACGAGCTTTATCATTACAGAATTCTTACTTCCTCCTTTAAGGGACTGAGCTGGAGATTAATGGAAGTCTGTGCTGGCACTTTAGGATGAACTTTGCCTATTTTCAGTGCACTGTACAAATCCTAACACACAGGTGATTATCAATGGCCTCAGTTTGAAAATAAATTAGTGCCTCCGCCTTTATTTTGAGCTCAGAGGCAGAGCTTCATAATTTCATGGGAAGTCAGAGGACTGAACTGCATTTTCTCCTAACTGGGGATGAATTTAATGATGATGAAAAGGAAGAAGAATGGCACTGGCTTGATTTTTGAGGCGAAAGCTGTGCATGCATGGGAGAGTTGTTCCTGGGACTGCCTGGTCTGCCAAGGGACCGAGGTAAGAGAGATTCTGGCTCTGGCTTTGGCACAGTTTGCCCGATAGAAAGGTGATCAGAAAAGCTCTGATGTCTCAGAGCTGCAACTGTGAGGCTGAAGTGCTTTTAATGAAAGGTGGCCTCCCTCTCTCCCTGCTACTGTAGACTTCACCATAAGACAGTAATAAAGTTGAATTTCTTTAGGCATGTGGCTTAATTTTTTATATTTTTTTTTCTGCATTAAAAGTCACACTTGAGCCTCGATGCTCCGTGAGAGATGTGTGTAACTGAGCCAAGTCTATCAGTCCCCAAACGTGTCTAGTGATTTTCTAAAATGAGAAAAGGGGTGGTAAACGATGCCTTTTTTAACAGAAAGCAAATTTATTTGTGGCCTGTGTATTTTAAGGGAAATTTATGAAGCAATGACTTAGGTTATAACCATGGAATCCTTCTGGCTTCAGCTGGCACGACTCAGCCCATGAATATTAATGATCTATACTTCTATAGGTTAAATTTAGCCATAGGAACCCATCAGTATTTATGGATCAGATGCTGCCATCTGAAGTCAGAAAGAGTCCACGGCCACAAGCGAGAGGCTGGTTTGGCTCTATGAGCACTTTGGCTTGATCAGACAATAGCTGTGCATTTGAGTGCTGTCACTGCCCTGCAAAACCTGAGCCCCAGCTTAGGTGCTAAAACCTGGCTGCTCCTGATGGGCTGCGAACACCCAGAACCTTCGCACTTCACATGCTCCAGGATTTACCCTCCAAGGTGTTACATGCTCAGGCTTTTCTGAGAAAAAATAAGGAGAGATTCTGAGGTTAAAATAGAAGCTTGCTACGATTATTAATTTAAGCTTCAATTGTCTCCATCTGACCTGGAATTCTGGAAGGAGCTGCACACAGCACAGCAGTGCCAGGCTGCATTTTTCTGAATTCAGGCTTTGCATCGCTGATGCACTTCAAAACCTTTTGAAGTAGAACTGCCCAGGGTTGCTCCGTGCTCCTCTGTGCAAACTGATTCCTGACCCCTTCCCCACCTTTTAGAAGAGGAATTAAGCTAAATTGGCCTCCTTCATTACCATCAGGTGAATGGATTTTGAACTTCAGGCAAGAGTGGGCTCCATCATTAGAAATGCTCAAACTCTGCTCCTGCCAGGGGGAAGGCAGGTGTGAGAGAGCCCACGTTTAACCCTCTGTGGTGTGCTTAACTGCACTGGAGAACTTGATTAGGCTGGCACAGTGTTCACTGGGATTGCAGTGTTGTGCAAAAGAAACTTGAGCAGTTTTCTCTGTAGTGGCACATTTTATTTTTTTTCCCTGAGAACAAAAGTGTGACATTAATAGCTGTGCTCCACAGAAAACTTGTGAGTGGGCCTCTCTGGCAAGGAAGAGCCACATAGCTTGCATTACATCCTGTGCCAGTGAGGAAGGTATATGTAGCAATAAGTTTATGTTCCATGAGTGAGGTTTTTTATCTATTTATATCACCTCCTACATGGAGCTACCCGGGCCAAACTCCCCTGCAGAGGCAGTCCTGGGCACCTCTTTATGCTCACAGAGAGGCAGAGCACCCAGCAAGGGCAGAACATCTTTTTAATTCAAGAAATCCTTATTTTCATTGAGTTAACAAAGTAACTCAGAAGCCCGGAGTAGTAAATGAAAACAGACGCTTGAGTCAGGCAGAGGAGCTGGAATTTTTTTATTTTTTTTAAATTTTTTCTTCTCCCCTGTACTGTGACTGTAAGTTTCCAATCCAATTAAAGATTGGAAACTTAAGCAAAGAATCATAATTGCAGAGAAGGAGCAAAAACATGACAGGCAAATTCCTGTCCTTCCTGCTTTGGGGAGGTCAGAGGTGAGGGGATGATGGAGCAGGATTCTCCTTTTGCTCCAGCACCTCACAGCTCTCAGCCTGATTGGCCCCACCTCTGAGCTCCCCAGCCTCTTGGTACTAAAGCTGTCAGAGGAGGCTGAAGCCAGGCTGATTTTTCTGCTCAGGAAGGGCTTTAGGATGCTTATTAGAAAGGTGTGATCATCCACACCGACAGCGCAGGGCTGGGCTGAGCAGATGCCTCTCCCCAGTTGCCAGAGTGGCAGCCTGCATGACAGGGAATCCAAGCACACCTTCCTGGAGTTATTATCTGAGTAATTAACCATGCAGCACGGATCCTGACTCAGTCCTTCCTGCCAGGCTCATTTTCCTCCGTGTGCTGTGCATGGTGCTGATAAGATTGCCACCCTAAGTGAGTAGAAATACAATTCTTGCTGGGAATCTTTTGGTGAGCTGGCATATCAAGGGATCTCCTTTCCTGGCCCTCCTGATTAATGCTCATCAGTCCCTAGGTGAAGGCCCTGGATGTCTGGCATTGCTATCCCTGAGGATGGAGGCACAGATGGACCTCTGCCTCCTTCCCACCATGGCATAGGTCCTTGTTCCTGGTAGGAAAATATTCCCTTCTTAACAAGAAATAGGGTGAAGGAAGTCAGGTGCATTGGTCTGTGATGTTACTTAACCAAAGAAATCATAGGTTCCGAGCATGGAATCATTCAGGTTGGGACAGATCTCCATGATAAGCAAATCTAACCCTTGACCAATGTCTTTCCCAGTCAATTTGAGCATTTTTTGTGTGTCCACTGCTAATCCCTGCTCCTTCCTTCACCTCCAAGTCCCACTGCTCATGGAACTGCGTAATCACAACATTCCCCACTCATTACCTGCGTGTGCCAAGACACAAAACCTCCATAAAACTCTCATTTGCCTCCGAAGTTTTTGCCAGCAGAGGTTTGTTTTGCAGATAAATGGTTGCTATACAGCTCATTCTCACAAATTACAGCTCCTGACCTCCTGCTTGGCTGGGAATGGGTGGAGGATCCCAACTAAACTGATAATGAGATGCCAGTGGGTGGATGTGGAGGCAACATCTGCAGGTCTGATCTCATGTGCTGATCTCGTGTACTGGCAGGGACGTGCATGACACTTTGTTATTCCAGAAGTATCTCAAGGACATAAAATTCCGACAGCTGGAACCTGGTCTGGAGCGTCTGCGTCGTAAAAGTTCAGCTACTCCAGGGTTTTCTGGCATTAACAGGACAGGAAAAAAAAAATGCCCTTATTTTTTATTTTTAGTTCAATTAACTTAGAATGCAGCATGGGTGTGAGCAACACATGGAAAAGATGTAAGCATGTACATAGAAATATATATATATTTTTATATATATATATTTATCCATATAGGTTCTGTATTTCACTCCAGCTGGGTGGTTATAGACCATTACCTGAGAGTGAGACAAGCAAGAGTTTCCTTCGTGTGGATCAAAGACGATTCCACCTGGAACAAAAGTACTGCCAAAAAGGAAAACACACTCTTGGCCATGTGAGTTAGATGGCCACTATCCATGAGCATGGTTCAAGTGCTCTGAGCTATTCCAACACCTGGAAAAGCAGCTTGAGAGTCTTCCTCCAGCCTAAAGGGAAGAGAAAACCCTTTGAGTGCCCAGGCAGTGAACAGCTTGGGTTTCTGAAACAGAAATCTTGACAAAAGTTCCTTGTATTTCTGTAAGGGGCAGAGTGAAAATGCAATAGCTGCAATGCATCTGTATTTTAGGAAAGCTTTCTGGACATCATGGCTCAATATTTACTTCAAAAATCACTTTGGGTGAAAGCTGGGAGACTGAATGGTCACACAAAAGTAGCAGTGCAGGGGTTGTGTGAGCAGGAATGGTGACAGCAAAGTTGCTCAGGGATCTGAGGTGGGTCTGGTGATGCTTGAGGTTTTAATTGCCTGGGTATTGCTGCAGTGATGTTACCAAAAATCCCCAAAACTGGGAAAATAAAAGAGTTAGTGAAATAAGGAAGACTATCTAAAGAAATGCCTTTTGCCTCTGACATCTTTTAAAACCCTCACTACCTTCAGCTTCTTCTCTTCAGGTTCCCTAACCAGCCTCTTGCACTCTGTAATTTGGAAAACACTGATGTCATTGGAAGCATTAACAGCACTAGTCATCGTGCTGCAGTTCATACAAGCTGTTATGCTTCTTGTACAGGCAGAGGCTTTAACCAGGAATTTCCACCTTTTTATTTCCTTTTTTTTTTTTTAATAATTTTTATTATTAGTTTTCCATATTGTGGAGGGATGGCTTCACAGAGGCTGTCAGAAGTGGAGCCTTGCCAAGGTTGCCTTCATCTCTCCAGCACCTTGGAGATCCAGGATAACAAGTGATGGGTGGGAAGGAGAAGGGAAAAGGGCTTCCAAGGGGAAAAGCTGGGAGTATTGCTGCCTCTCGCCAGGGAAAAAGGATTTTCCATGCTGAGAAGTGGCTGCTCACAGCACATATGGGATGTTCCTGGATTTCCAAGATGGGAATCAGAAATCTGCCTTGACCCGAGCCCCTTGTATCTTCCAGCAGGAGGGGGAAAGAGTTATTAATAGGAAAATTCTGAACTCCCTGCAAATATTTTACTCCTCTGAGGTGACAGTGACAGATCCTACGTAGGATTTTGTGCATGAGGTGATGGTTTGGTGATGGGTAAAAAAGAGAGAGTGATTTAAATATAGGTCACACTGCAAAAAAAGTTTATGAAGATCAAACTGAATCAGTTTTCCAAAGCCTTTCTTATCCCACTGAGTTGGTTTTTGGTGATAAATGGTCTCAGCCCAGGTTGGAAGGGGCATCTACATGAGTGACTGTTTTGGGATGTCCCACGTTGCACAGGGATTCAGGAGCAGGCAGAGGGGGGGGAATGGGATCTGCTGCACCCAGGGGTTAGACCAGAAAAGAACCTGACTGACCCCATCGGTCTTAAACTGTTGCAATGATTGATTGCCCTTAATACCCCAAGAACCTCAAATTCTTTCTTCTCATTTACTGTGAATTTAACTCCAACAGAGAGTCCAGTGACAGCACAGAGAGATTTTGGGATGGGACAGCCATTTAGGATTTTTTAAGCACTTTCCCATGCTAGCATTCTCTTCCCATCAGCTGAATCACAGATGCTTCTTCTGCAGGAAGCTCATTTACCTCTATTCCTCCTTCCTTCCTTATTTTGTTCAAATGTCAACAAAATTACAGTCATTATAGTCATAATAAACTGTGATCCTGTGCACCAAATCAAAGAACAAAATCCAGCTCTTGTACACAAAGTAAAGGTCTAGGACAACATCATGCCTTAGTTGCACAATCTACTTTCTCAAAAGATGCTTTAATTTTCTCTTTAGTTTTTTCTTGTGCGGCATTTTTCTTTTTTCTTTCTTTTTTTTCCATGTTTCTTTTTCTTTTGTGTAATTAACATGGAAGTGACTCTTGTTTGAATAGTATTTGGCTTTTATAACAAAAAAAATAGATGCACTAGCCTGCTGTGACAGAAAAGTGTTGAATTGGTATTTAAATTAGGACAATTTCTGCAGATCTTTTTGACTATTAGATGAGATGCAGTTTAATTTTCATTGCTCTAAATTAGTCCTGGAGGAGGAGGAGGAGATTCTCCTTTAAAGGCAATAATAATGAATTTCTGGGCTGGTATTAACACAAACTAATTCTGTCACAAAGAGCTACCTTGGCTGAGAAGCTGCCCCTGAAAGGCTCTGGTTTGCCTCTCTAAGCTGTAACAGGAAAAGCAGAAAACCCCCTAAGCCAGAGGTGAGTCCAAAGAAATTACATAAATCATTAGGAGTGGAATGAATTGTTTCCTGTGACCTGCAGAGAGCCAGGAGTGTGCAGCTGGGACTCTGCCACCGCGGTGGTGACGTCCCCGTGCCTGCCAGGTACCTGCTGTCCATGCAGAAGTGCAGGGAAGCTGAGGCAAAGCTGAGGAAAAGGAAAGAAACAAGGCAAGATGTGTGGATCTGTGGTGTTTATACTCCTTTGAAGCAAAATTGGCTTTGATTACATTGTAATTAAAATGTGGACGCTGAGTTTTTTTCCATCTGGTTTGGTCAGTAATGCCTGCAAGGCCTGGTCCCTCCTGTCCCAGGCTGGGAGTGAGGAGGATCCAAACCTATTCCATGGTGACTTTACATGTGCTGAAAGGCACCAGGGAGGATCAGGATTGGGAAGTGTCCCACATTTGCGGCTGTACCATTGTGATGTGCATTTAGAGGTTCCTGCAGCCTCGTGAATTCGCACATTTTATCACAGCGAACCAGCTTTCCCATTCCAGGTAGTGGATAATAAATAACTCCTACATCAAAAAGCACAGGGAAATATTGAGTAGAAGCAGCAGAAGAGTATCAGTTAAATCACAGGATCAAAGTTTTTGGATGTCAACAAACAAGCAGAAAGTCTACATTATGTAGTGGTCAGAAAAAAAATTGCTGTAAGGAATGTATCAGTTCCTCTTGAGCTGTCCATCTACATCAGATCAATAGCCCTTCCAAGCATGGGACATTCAGGCTTTCAGCTTGAGAAATTGAAGTTCTCAAAATAAGTCAGGGTTGTAACACAAGTCCATCATTGTGTGTCACAGAAATGAAATGAGTTGTCTCCTGTTCGATTGATGACTGACAGAAAGCTGGGAGGAAGAAAGGGGAAAATAAACGAGACGTGGGTTCGCTACTTTTTTTTTATTATTTTTTTTTTTGAAAAGTTGTTGTGAACGCTTCTGTCAAAAAAGTTTCCACCGAGGGATTTGCTTTCATTTCCATGGACATGCCTGGTTCCCATTCCTGGTAATAGGAGCTGGATGGTGAGGGCTGGCAGGGGGAATGTGCTGGGCACTGCGGGGCTGCTGCTATTCAGAGGAAGCACACGATGCGAGGAAAGAAATGTAGATCTAGAATTTCTAACGCGAAAAAGTAAAATATGGCCAGGGAATATATGACTGGTAGCTCCTGATACTCTTAATTTAGCACTTTGTAATGAAAAATGAGTAAACATGCAGACATTTGGACTGCTGAAATGCATGAACCTGAGTCTAGAGGGAAGAAGCCCACATCTGAATCCAGTTGCATGTTCAGACCATTATTAGTCTGAGATCTAAGCAGAAAGTCTGGGAAGCTATTCCACTTTTACAACCCCAATAGGAACCAGGTACAAAATTTGGCTGGAGATGTAAGTTCAGGCTTCAATCTATCTTAAAATGGGGAGGGTGAAGCCGACAGATCCAGGGCTGGTCCTGCAGATGTTCCACTGACGTTCCAAACAGCCATGCTGAAATGAACACAACTTCTCCTGTCAGCTCCGCTCTGGGAAGTAATGCACGTGAAGAATGATCTGCAAATTTTTTAGTTTTATCGGTGAAAAAAGCCCCCCCAGTGCTCACAAACAGGCTCACAAAATCAATGCCTGATGCAGTTACTAGCTGAGCAGCTTGTTGATGTTAAAGGAAATAACTTTGTTATCCGAAGTACAAGTGCTCCTCTATTATCCAGGCTTTCAAAGTGATTGAGCCTGAAATGCATTCTAGCAGTGTATACGAGATACCCCTGCTACCTTGGAGACCAGGCAGTTTCAATACATTAAATATAGAAACTACAGTTTCCATTGCCTAGAGCAATAAAAATGGAGACTGAAACAATGGTTGTGCTTAGGTACCTGCTGGGAAACACTGAAACTGTGGTTCTAATCTTCCCAAAAAGTGGTGGGGCCTTGTTTTCACTGTTTTTTATGGCAGAATTTTGGGCGGTTGTAAAGTAGTAAGAGCAACCTGCTTGCTGGAGCTGGAAGGGAAGGGCTGTGCTGCTTGGATCCTTTGTTGAGGATCCTTCAGGGATGTTGTTGAGGCTCTTTGAGCCTCACTTTGTTTTTTCTGTGGGGTGGGCAGGAGCAGTCGCACCTTGAGCTGCAGCAGGGAAACTCTTTGGTGCTTGTGAACCAAAGCAGGTTTGAACCAGAGGGCACAAAAAGGAGATGAGTAGGCAATAACTGTCACCAATAGGGATGATAAAACAGGATATAGATTTTCTTGCTTGGAGGAAATGTGTTTGGATAATGTGAAGTACACATGGAAATTATAATGTTCCAAGCACATAAAGAAAAATCCAGGTAATATAAGGCAAATATAAAAAATAATCTTGAGGTCAATAAAATCAATGTGGGCAGAGATTTGATGGATCACATACTCCAAAACATGACTACATATAAGTGAAATAATAACTTTACATGTCTCTTCAAGAATTGTATTGTATCTGACACTGTTTTCAGACAGGGTGAAGGAAACATAGTTTACTTCATTCACTTAATTAAATATAATTAAAATAAATGGAAATGGAGTCAGTTGAAAAGCTGTTCCATTTTTTAGTCTGTCTTGTAAAAAAGAAGTATTTGAACCAAGTAAATATGAATTATTCTGAAAACATTTTCATGAAATAAAACCCTGCTTCACATTGAATAAGTTTTCATCACATATTTCAAATGTTAATATTTTTATCATGTTATTTTTTACAATTGTATTTGAATGGCATTTTAGGTTTACAATATTGCAAATGAAGAAATCAAAAGGGTTGATTATTAAAGTAGTCATACATTATGCTTCTGTTTTTTCAAATGTTCCTCTTGCTGCTACTCCTCCTGTTGCAGAATTAAAAACGGTGAACTGTAGATTGGCAACAATTTTTACTGATTTCTGTGGGTTTACTGGGATAATCTGAAAGAAAATTACTTAGGGTGGGCTAGAGAGTCTTGTCAGGAAGATCAGAAAGTCCTTTACCTTGGGAAAAATGACTTCTCTAGATACTTTAAAATGATTTTATTTATGATGCTACTGTAACTTTCAAAACACATTCCACATTCCTGCAGAATTATTTTATCAGAAGAACGTATTTTTACAATGCACTTTAAAAAGTGACTTTTTAACCAAGCACAACACATTGCAGATGAATTGTCAACTGTCATTGGAAAGACATTTTTTCTTCATTTGCTTGGTTTTTCCCCATGTGAAGTCATACAAGAAATAATGCCTTCTGGGGCATTCCACAGAAAAAAAGATAAACAATTGGAAGGGCCTTCAATCTTGTCATTCCCCGGTGTAGCAGAGTGAGAGCCGTGCACTGTCAGGGAAAGCTCAATGCTCCCTGGACAATTAACTCCTTCCACCAAGGTCCAGCCTAAACCACACCTGGGCAACCCTCACAGCTCTGCACCTGGGTGTAACTGACAACAAAATAAAACAAATTTTTGGGCTGGGAGCCTTGCACTTTTTGCAGTGGGATGCTGGAGGTCTGGTTATGCCCCAGCTGGTGCCTTGCTGGGAGATTTCTGCCTGCGCGCCGTGCAGGAGCGTGCCGCAGAGAGTCAGAGCTTGGTGTTGAGAGAGAAAGATGTGTTCATGGTTTTTCTCGTGCTTGCCATGATTGCCTGCTTGTTTCTGAGCTCTTCAGTTACAGATTTTCTGCCTTCGACTTCAGACACTGCAGAAGAACAGCTGGGAAATCAGTGAAGCAGCAGAGCAGAGTGGTTACAATAGAAACAAAAAAAAAACAAAACAAAACCAAACCCACCAAAACAAACCCCGTTGAAAGAAAACTGTCCGAGGCAGCCCCATGGTGCCCTTTCACACTGAGACACTGTTCCAGGGAACCCCCTGGGAAATGGCAAGACATATTTTTCCCTGATAACAATGTAAAAAAGCACAAAAAGAGCACGGGGCATCTCGCTGTGCCGCGCTGCTTTAGGAGAGCGCTGCGGTGAGACCGTGCTTCTTTTAACAGAGCCGGGCTCATTCCTGGATGCAAAAAAATAAATAAGAGCCTAGCACAAATAAAATAAAATAAAATGGCTAGTGTCTCATCCAGGGCTTGTTTGTTAAGTCCTGATGAGATGCTGTGTATAGTCATGCTGCCCTGAGGAGTTTATAATACCAGAGCCTGAGCCTACAACATTTCCTAAGTACCGCCGTGAACAGCCTGGTGGGACTGCAGTAATTGAGGTAACTGTGTTACTTCTGGACTAGATCATGCAACTCTTACATCAGGCATTAAGCACTTAGGAGAGCAGCCCCATTCACTTTGCTGATGGCTTTTAGATGGGAAAATGTATTGCAATCACCAAGTTACCCACCCTTCAAAACTCAGCGTACTCAGGATGAGAAGGAGAAGTCTAAAAGAGGTTATCGTAGAAAAATGGACTATATGTAAAGCTAATCTCTCCTCTCCTGGTGATTTTTCTTCCTCTTGCAGACAGTCAAGCCCACTTTTGCCAGTGATTGTCCAAAGACTGTGTGGGAGTAGGTTTAAGCTGCAATAAATAGGTATGAGCTCCAGCTAAATCCAGCCCTCTGTAACATTACACTCCATTGTGGACGTGCCTCCAAAACATCTCCTGTTTGACAAACAAAAAAAAAAATAAATGCAGTGATGTCTGGACCCCTGATGCTGCCCAAGACTGCTCCATCCTGAGCAGGGGTGCATTTCCCATATTAAAAATCAGATTGTTGGCAGAGGAGCGCTGAGCGTGCAAATCCATTAGCCTTGCCTGTGTGCTGCTGAAATCCCAGCCCCTGCAATGGGCTGTCCTGGGCATCCTCCTTGGAAAAAACCATCCACAGCCCTGGTGCCACCACTCTCATAGCCTAGCACACCCTTGCAGTAAACAATTTATCTTATCTATATGATTTAGGGACTGAGAAGCTGTTCTGGGAAGAATTCACCTGTAAATGTGGATTTTTTTTGTTTAATCAAACTCTGTGATGTATTGCAGACGTGGCTCAGGGTAGTGCTTGGGGAAAAGTGTGCTCACTGTGCTGAAGGGAGAAGGTCTCTCCTTGCAGGGACACCCAGCAGAAGGGCATTGGGTTCTTCAGCTTTGAGAAGAGCCCTCAGTTCAATTTTTTGTGCCTGTATTTTTTGTGCCTTCAGTGTTTGCTTGGCCTAGAATAACCTCTGGGAAGAAAGCAAAATTATTTACAAATATTTTCAGGAAGTTTTTGAAAAAAATTTCAAGGAATTTTTACAAATTTGTTCATGACCTTCCTATTTTGAGCCTAACAATTTATATCTTTGTTTGGGTGGTTTTTTGGACTCATGTATTTATTCACATTGATCTTGTGGAATAACCTGATTTTAAGTGATCTGTTTCAGCTGTTAGATGATGGCACCTTTATTGGTAGTTGTAATTCTCTGTTCCTTGATGAACAATTCACTGATTAAAAGCAGTTATGCACACGATGGTTACACTTTCTTCAGAAGAAAGATCACCACTTCTAGGGTCTGTGGCAAGAGAGGAGATCTCTCACAGAGTCATTTATTCCATCACCTTTTCTAAGAATTTAGGAAATCTGAAAATTGTTCTTGACAAACCGCTACGGTTTCATATCCGAGATTCTACCTTTTTTTTTAAATTTTGTCTGGAGTTAACAGGATTGAGGACAGACTTGTTGAGCTGGATGTTCTTTCACCTTTCCTGATTGTCCCACCCTTATCCTTGGAGGTTTTCAGGACCTGAGTGGATCAGGTCATACCCTAGAGCTGCCCATGCTGGTCAGAAGGTCACACCAGGGACTTCCTGGGGCTCCTTCCCATTGAATTTCCCTGTGACTGTATGATTTTGCCACTTGCCTAAGTGAGAGCTGCAGCTCAGATGAGCAGCTAAATCTTAAGGCTTTGTTTAGAGAGCACAAGCCAGCAGGCCCGGGAACGTGCCAGATTCTGGACCCTTAAATCTCGCAGTGCACTGCAGATGGCTCCTGTGAGCATCTGGGATGGACTCTCCAGGTGATACATCCCTGGCTGCTGTTTCTAAGGGTTCTCTGTATGTATGCCAGTGTAAAATACTTAATTCTTTTGCAGCAATTTCTTTTTCTGGGAGCCCCATCGTCCTCCAGCGGATCAATTTGTCTAAAGGAATGTAATCTATATTTACTTTGCAGTAGGTACTGTAGCTCCCAACTCTGCTTTTAGCTGATTCAGCTGCAATTCAGCTCGCTTTGACCTCAGAAATATTCCCTGCTAACTGTCCTCCTGTTCACTCCAATTTGTACTGCCTAAATGCCTACTGCTGAGTGTCCCTCTGGCCATTCTGAAAGGTGTTTCATCACACTACAATAAACGTGAAATACTGATGCACTCAAAACAGCAAAAAAGGAAGGGGGGGAAAAAAGCAGCTGGATATCAACATGGGACTGGACAGGGGCATTTATTACACTTTACTTTCATCCCATTGTCTACCTTTGGCAAAGGAGGGCTCTGAGGCTCCCTGGTGGGCCAGGCAGGTCGATATGACACAGGAGTTAAATTAGACCTCAAATCAAGCACATATCTACCTTGGCTGGGATACCTCCAACCTAAAGTCCCTGGAAAATTTACATTTTTCCACTAAGTTAACCAATAACAGAGTGAAATGAGTGAGAAAAAAGCAGCTGTCTAGCCTGCATCTTGCTTCATTATCAAATGGATGTTGGCCAAACAGCAGCTTAGGTGCCTTATGAGGGAGACAAACAGGCTGAGGTATGAGCTGTGGCCAGGGTTTACCTAGCTCAATAAGTAAAAACCAATTAAAAAAAAGTTAGTAAACACGTAATAACGTTTTTAAAAGCTTTTTCCCATGCCTCTTGCTATTCTGAAAGTGGTTTTCCACCCTCTCTTTTCTTCCAGTATCTAAACTGGCTTTATTGTTTGAGAGCACACACAGAGCTCCTACTAACATTAGTGTTTTATTAATTTGTCAGTGCAGAACACACCTGCTCAATTCAGAACCCCTGTTCAGAGGCCTGGAGATCCCAGGTTGTCTTGATGAGTTTCCACTCTTCCCTGAGCACTGAAGACTCCAACAAACAGAAGAATATTGGTTTAATTATAGAATTGGAAAAATAATTCTAAAATGACCCCATCTTTGGTTGGAGGAGAGATTAAGATGCTTCAGAGCCTTCATGACTGGAGAAAGGGGACTGGGTGACCACCTCCTATATTCAAATGACCACCTCATGGGTGGACAAACCCCTCAAAGGTGTTCAGAAAATAATTTTCTTCTACTCAACAACCTCCAGTAAGCATTTCATAGAATCACAGAATGGTTTGTGTTGTAGGAAACCTTAAAGATTATCTCCTTTCAATCACCTACCATTGGCAGAGATCCTAATATTACTGTCCTGTATAAAACAGCAAAAAAAAATTTTAATCGTGTTCCAAAAAAGTAGTAATTTATTTGATTTGGACAAACAAACAAGCAACAACAATAGAAAATCCAAACTCCCAACCTCTCCACCAAAATATGAGAAAGCCTTTCAATGAGGGCTATATCTTTTTATTTTATTTTATAAGTTGAAGAGGTATTTTATTCATCAGGAAAGAAGACACAATGCAGGTATTTAATCTGTAAAAACACTCTTGCTTTGTTATTTTAATAATCTGAAATATATTTCTTATCTGACAACTCTCTACTTCAAGCTCAAGCACTGCAACAACCATGTCCCTATCTCTTAAAAAGCTTTGCTTGGTTCATTTCCAAAAGAGCCTTTGCCTACCTATTCACTGGTGGAGAAAATTATTTCGGAACATGAAGCAGGTAAACCTTAACCTGCCAGATGTCTTCTTCATGTAAGCAATTTAAATCCAATTTGTGGCAGAAAATACAGGCAACTTCTGGATCAATAGGCTGCATTCAGCAGAGCTGACATACAACACCTGATCCACCGCCAACCTGGTTGGGCTCTTTTTGCTCCTACCTGCGGGACTTTCCCTGGCTTTTATCTCTAGGTAACATCTCTGAGGATTACAGGTACTTAACGCTAATTAGGGCTGCTCTGTTCCCCTCCCTTTCAATGGCCTCTGTTTCTGCAACAGCCGCTTTAGTTTTGTATTTCAGGGGGATAATTGCTGTGGCACACGCCAGAGAGGTAAATGATAGCCCTGCACAAACACACCCCCAGCATCTCGCAGGAGAAGAAGCTGATGAGATAATAGCCGCAACAAAAGCTGCTGCGCCCTCACCTTGCTCACTTTCCGGGGCTTCTGTCAGGTATCCGCCTTCAGAGCTGTAATTACGTGATTAGAAAGAAGAGGCTGTAAACACACAGGACTTCACTCCTCCCCAGGCATGGGAAGTGAGGCATGTCAATCCCAAAGCTCCTCCAGGAATACCTGAGCCTGGCTGGCCCCTGGAAGGCTCTCGGAGATGTGTGACGTGCATGCACATCAATCCTGCTCTGAGTGCTCACAGCACGCGAGTTATTAGCACAAAAAAATCATTTTCCATTCACATACGTTTAACCGGGGTTCAGAATGAAATTTAATCATCGCTCAGATTTGTAATAATTATTATTATATGTAGGGTTAAGTGCTGGAAAAATGGAGCTTTTATTTGCCATTTAACAATTCCCCCTTCTATCTGTGAGCTCTGATTCTACCATTATTGTGTTTCCTACAAATATCCCAGATACTTATAAATATTCTATTGCAATGAATTTTATATGACCCTTCAGTTCTAACAGCGGAAGCTGCATTTTGAACTTAACCTAAAATCCAGTGCAGTAAAGCCAATTTTTAAATGTAACCTTTCCACCAAGTGGTAAAGACAGTCATAAAGTCACTTATTATTGTTCAAGTCCCTCTTGACATATAATTAATCCATCTCAACCCCCATCCAAAAATCCAGAGACAGCAAATTTGCCCTTCCTGAATTTACAATTCATAGAGGCAGAGCGTTATCCAGCACTCCCTCACTGGGTGCACACATTGCAGGAAAGGGAGCACAGATGAACATTTAGGAGCCACTCATCTCTCACTCTTCGTCAGCATGAGGGGAAAAATAACAATGACTGGGACAGAATCTCAGAATGCCTCTGAATGAATCAAAAATTGTGTGGCTGTGGCACTTGAGGACACGGTTTAGTGGTGAACGTGGTGGTGGTGTTGGGTTGATGGTTGGACCTGGGGGTCTTGGAGGTCTTTTCCAACATTAATGGTTCTGTGATTCGGATATGGGTGGGGAATGTCTTTTCTTTGCAGTGTAAGGAGAACTCCTGATTGCCAGACTTCATACACATCGTAGAGAAGCTGGGAGAATTGTCTCCCTTTGGAGATTGTCTCACTCTTTACCCGAGTGTGGAAAAACATCCCCGTGCAAATCTCTTTGAACTTCAGGAAATAAACCAACAAGACCCTCTTGAGACATGACGGTATTTAGTGGTATTTTCCACTAAATGATGCCATCCTCCTGAGGAAATGTAAAGCAGTAGAAAGAAGGTGTCAAAATGAGATAAAATTAAATTATAAGGTTCTTTCCTTAACCTGGGGTTTGACCTTTGTGTGCACTCAGAAGAAAACACAAAATGTCTCCAAACCCAGACTCGTGCATCTCATTGCAGCCCTGAGAGCAGCCTCACAAATTGATGCTGTGTCTTCCAGCATCAACCAAAAATTGTTGAGGGCCACATTTATCTCCTGCTTTTTATAACGAGCCCAAACCAAAACTGTGAATTTCCCACAGGGTGAGCGAGAGGGTAAGGATTAGAAATAGGCTATTTAAAAATAAAACTCCAAAGAACTCTTTGCCATTATATTTCCAGACTGTGAAAATATTCTTCTGTGGTGCTGCCATCAAACAATCATTACCTGTCTCTCTGCTTATCTTTAGAAACCAGTAATCATTGTAGGAACTGGATATCAATATCACACGAAAATATGCTTGAGTAGACTCTAAATTGGGTATATAAAAAATAATTTAGTCCTCTCATGTGTTTTCTTGTACAACAGTCCTTTACTGTATGGCACCATTAAAACCTATTATTGACTATAAGATTATTCAGTGTGTCACTGTTGCAAAATTATGAATCTGCTGTGTAATATCCTTGTGATTAATAATCTTGTTTCATTGAATAACAATACTGAAGTATAGAAAAATTAAGATTGAAATGCTTCTATGCTTATAGAAGCAAGACAACTTTCAGTGTAGCAGGGATTATTTCACAAATGTCAAAATGGTCAAGGTAAGGGACGCAGCAACACGTGAGGCATGAGCTCTACACATGCAAACTGTGTTAATTACATAGACCTGACAGCCCTGTGGAAATTAATGTGTGATCTTGTAGTGATTGGCCGTATCATAACACGTATGCTCTGATCCAGCAAATCACTTAAGAAAGTGCTTAAGTTCAGCCTGTCATTTCAAATCAAGCTTCAAGATCAACCTTGATGCTGTAATGACATAAGTGAATTAGCCTGGAGCCTTAATGTAGTCTCCTTTGTATGATTTCCTTTATTATTACAAAAGAAACAGGGAGTAAGAATGATTTCAGAGGTGATTTCATGTGGTCCTGCTCTGAACTCGCCACAGGTTTTGGCATTACTGGAAATTTTAGAGCTGTGGAAGAAATGAGTTCATGAATGGTAGGACAAGATGTAAAGGTTTTAAACAGAGAGCAGGTATGGGTTAGATATTAGGAAGAGATTCTTCCCTGTGAGGGTGCTGACTTGAAAATATTTGGGTGAATTTTTAGTGGAATGGTGAAACTTGTCTTGGTATTGAGAATGTTGTCCCTGTAGCATCCAACATATTGAGTCAAAATCTGGGAAAAACTGGGCTTTTAAAAAGTCATTCAAACTGTTTTTTGGTGTTAATAAATATTTTAAGAGAAGGGATTGTTGACTAATCAAAATTAATATAAGGAAACAATCTTTAAGAATGTAATCCTTCAACATTTTTCAGCTTCTGTCTGTTATGCACCTGACACAGCAACAACCCTATCACTGCTCTAATGTTTTAACATGAAAAAGAACACTTTAAAGTATAAATATAAACATACTAAACCTATTTTCCTTGCCATCAATCTGAAAAATGGCTGAATTGTTTATGCTGATTTTTTTTTTTTCAAAAATTACCCCTGACATAAGCACTCGGGATTCAGCCAGAGCAATTACAGGCCTCTGGAATCATAACTGCCAGAATCCAGGGTTTTTTACTGGAAGGCATCAGGCATCCCTACGTACACACACAGGGAGAGAGGAGAAAAAAAAAAGGGAAAATGGGAGGCAGGAGGGAACATATGTTGGAGACAATCCTGCCTCCTGTAAAACTGCTGTTGAGTCAAGTAACCTGTTTAAAAACAATGTATTCCTCTAACTACAGCCACCTGGCTTGTAATTATAGTCCTCATTAGGAGCTGCTACAGGTCTTGAGTGATTAGTTATTGTTTATAAACTGTTCAACCAGGGACCACCTGTTTCCATACGGCGCCGCACCTTCGTCTTGCCTGGCTGCCTCGTGCCTATTAATAGAAAAGCGCCTGTTTCCTGACAGGGCAGACCCAGAGACAAACCTGTGTGGAGCAGCTGGGGGAAAGGTCTTTGTGAAGGACACCCAGATCTGTTTGTTGCTATTGAGCCGCCTCCAGTCGCGATTGGAGCATCTGATGGAGCTGCCTTGCCTCGCGTCTCCCGTGTCCGCGTAGACTCCCCTGCCTCTGATGTGGAGCTCTTGGAGAACGTTTATAATTAGCCCTCCAGAGATTGGGAAATCCAGAGGAATAAAACACGAGGTTTGAGTGCTGGCACTAATTGTTAAAAGAGTTAAATGCTCCTGTATGCAAAGCTGCCGAGACGAAAGGGAAGGTGAGCGGCTCCGTGTACGGATGCAGGAGGTGAGGAGCGAACGCCGTGTTCCTTAAATAAACACAAGGATCACTGCGGCCCCACTGGCAAAGACAAAAAGAAGGCACTGATTTTCTCAAGGCAATTCAGTCATGTAGACAGCAAACTCATGCCACAGTTAAAATATTTAGAGCCAGATTCTGCTCTGAGTCATGCTGGATTCAGCTGATTTATTCCCAAACCTAAACAGTGTAACTGAGGACAGAATTTGTCCCCTACACCCCTGAACTATTGCTATCCCATCACCAGTTTTCATCTACCATGAGTGGCAAATCACATTCTGTATATTTATTTATTTATTTTAAGTTGCCTACCTGGTTTTGAACTAGAAATGAGCTCTGTCTCCAAGGCTGTCAGTCTGGGAGAGTGGACACATGAGTGGAGAGGCAGAGCTGGAGGCACAAAGCCAGAGAGGGCTCTGCATGGAGGAACTGGCTGTGTGCTCAGAGGAGGAAGCAGCAGGCTGTGCTGTGTGAGGGGCGCACCAAAACTTGTTTGGGCAGGGAGGAATGGGACCATTCGGCACTTGGATTAAATCAGGTTTAAGGAGTGCATCCGGCGTTTGCAGCACTTGAACTCCCAGGTGATGCCAAGAGCAGGGAGAGCTGCCATCCTTTTGTGTGATGGTGGGGATTGCAACATCCCCAGGTTCCCAGGACCCCTTTCCCTGCTCTATTTTAAGCACTTGTGGCCATGTCTTAACCCTTATCCACTGTAAGATTTGCTGCTGTGGTTTTCAGTGGGCATCTCCCATCATATTCTGGAGGAATATCAAGTCTCCCTTTTCTCTTTCCTCTCCTTACGAACCAAAAAGCTATCCCTGTACGTGACCTGGGAGTATTCCCTAGAAAAACAACATTTAGTTTCCTGATCAGCACTTTTTGGGATTGGCTGATCTTCCTTAAGGGCATGTTATTGCTCACAGGCAGTTGGTTTTGCTTACTCATTTATTGGATAACAGTTTCCAAAATGAGACAGCACATCATGAAAAATTAGGGGATAACACAGTCTCAACATTAAGCCAGGAAAGTTTTCCATATTAAGACACAGTGGCATGATGAACAGCCCAGTCACCACCCTGTGTTCCCACATAGCAAATGTTAGGCACCTGTGCATAGCAGTGAATCATCTTATCAGTTGGTTATTCATGGCTGAACATATTCCCAGCCCTATTTCTCAGTGTTTGACCATCCTCAAAGCTTCTCTGCTCCCTGCTCCTCCTCAGAAAAAAACCAAAAAGCTTTCCACTTTATCTGAAACACAAAAACTTTCACTTTATATGAAATAAACATGACTAAAACCAACATATTTGTGTAACTGAACTGGGATGTACATATGTATCTGTTCAATATTTAAATTATAACAGTGATCTCCAGAATTATTTCAAGGATCCTGTAAATCCTCACCCCCAACAGAACCTCAGGATGGGCAAAATCAAACCACTCCACCCAAAGACCTCCAAGAACACGAAGCCACCAAAGGATTTACACGCATTTGGCAGAACAAATGACAAATAACTTGGTATCTTAGAAATTCAGCTGTGGAACTGATTTTTTTGGGGGGTACAGGATGCTTACTCTCTATGCTTTTGTTGGTTTTACAGCTGTAGAGGCGCTCAAGCCTCAGAAAACAACAGAGCAGGTCATTATTCATTGCTAAATTCTATGTGGGTACACTCCAAATGCTTCATGGTGATAGCAGCCACAGGTTTGTGCTTCAAATATGTTTACCTAAAGTAAAATATCAAGTGAAAGGAGCATAATTTGATAGCTAGAATAATAGATTGTGTGAAACACAGTCATATCAAACCCTTGTCTAAAGAAAAACCCCATGGAAACAACCCTCTGAGCAAAGTTCCCAAGCATAAAAACATTTCAGATTCATAAGGGATTTATCAATTTCCCCTTTCGAATATGGGAAACATTTGTTGCAATGACAACATCATCATGCTGCAACTGTGGTAAATACATAAATAACAATAGTTACCTCTCTATTGTCCTACTACAGCTTTTCTGCTAATGTTTGGGTAGATATTTATACAATTCAGCATCTTGCAAAAAGAGTGCATAGAAGCCCAAACCCAACAAAAGGGTTACAGAGCAGCAGAGAAGGGTCTCTTTTTAAAGTGACTAACCTAGTTGATTTCAATGCAAGTTTGGAAAATAATCAAAAGTTCTCTGTTGTGGAGAACTGGCAATAGGATCTGCAGGAAGCCCAGGTTTTCCTTGCCCAGTGGCTTTCCACATGTTTTGAGAAACCAGAACTTTCCGCAGCTGGCGCAACCTCTCTCGTTGAAACCTTTCTCTTGCTGTTTCTTTTTAAAGGTGTTAAAGAAATATGACTGTAAGAACCACTGGCAAAAATCTCTGGGTTTGAACTGAAGTGGGAAATCACAGAGGTTACTTATTTCCTCATGTTTTTACCATTTGTTCTCTTTTCTTGAGGAACTTGAAAGACCTGAGATTCAAACTTAATAAGGCCCCACGCCGTTTCTAAGAGTATTTACACCATGCAAAAAATAAGCCAGCACATTTCTTATATTTAAATTTGTTTTCAGTCATCTAAGCTATTACACAGTAGGCCATCCCCAAACCTTTTGTAACAAGCAGTAAATGTTTCTCAGGCAAAGGAAAGAATGATGCGTTCAACTGCAGCTGCTTGAGCCCAGGAAAGCGACAAAACATTGGAGTGTGTGCGTTCCCCACATCCCAGTGTGTTTCAGCATCATGGAAACAGAGCTGCCTCCAGCCCATGGCACGTGCTGAGGGCGTGTGCGTGGGGTGGCAGCCTGTGGGATGCCCCACAGGGGTGGCAGCAGCTTCCTTTGACAGCTGGAGCTCTGTGGTGCTGTGGAACAATGACCTTGGGTTTTTTTAACCACAGTTGCTTCCCATTTTCAAGGCTCTGCCCTAAACCCCTTTGGCTCAGCGGGAAGCTTTCCATTTCTAGTGGTGGGGAGTGAGGGTAATTCCTCTGAGTACCAGTTGTGCAACACATGCTCTAGACACCACCAGGAGATCAGTTCTAATTCTAGTGCATGTCTAATAGCTTGGCGTGTCATAGAGCAAAACAACGCTGGTCCTGGAAATTCTCTGGAAGCAGCAGCAGGGCCACAGGGGCAAAGCCAGTTTTCAGTGTAATTTGTGTGTGTGATAACCAGCTTGGGACATGTCCTCACATATCCCAAATAAACAGCGTTGCAGAAGCCTTCGCAGTGAATCTGCCTTTTGAATCCCTTCTGGAGACGCTTTATCATCTGAGGCAATCACGCATGGAAGGAATGTCTGAAGGCCTCAGTGACACCCATTAGTGGTTTTTGGATGGCATATCGGGGAAAACTAGTTTTGTTTTGTTTAAATTCCTTTTGCAAACAAATGTTAGCACCTACAAACTCCAAATACACCCAATGTCCATCAGAGAGTTGCTGGAACGCCGATGAGACATTTTGTCCAGTGCTCTACTGAGTCACTGTAAAAATAGCCCCACCAAGAACAGCTGACCAACCTCAGTTTCATGTCAATCTTTTCTCTTTTTATTTCCCTTAAAAAAAAAACCCCAAAACAAACCAACTAAAAGTTTAATTTAAATGGAAATGCGCAGATCGAGGTGGGTTCTTAGACAGAAGATCCGAGTCGTTACTAGAAAAAAAAGCAAAACCTGAAATTTGCAGACGCACATTCGCCATGGAAACCTTGGAAACAACATCAACATGAATCATGCTGGAAGTGAGTGGGCACGGAGAGGTTTGGAGGGTCCTGGTTGTCAGCCTGAGCTGAGCGAGAGCCGCTCTCTGTCCTCGCGGGTCACTCCACGCCGCGGGGCTGCCGGGGTCACACCGCCGTGCACACGGCGTCAGCGGGGCGTTACGAGGCAAAATGTGCCTGTCCTCAGCTGCTGTGCTGCCAGCAGTGATTATTTTGTCTCATAATATCATGTTTTCTAATCGACCAAGTGAACCTCCAGCCACTGGGCATTTACGCAGCTGCAACTGGGCTGTGTGTGAGTGAATTCCTCTGAGAAGCAGAAAGAACATCCCAAAAATAGCTCCTAACTGACATTTTTTAATGTCTCCCTGCATTTGCTGCTTCTTTTTCTGGATTATTATCTTCCCTCTTCTCTGCTGGCCAAGATGGATTCTGAACAAGTTTGACTGCTTTCTTGGTTCTCGTGGCTTTTCCTGATGAACAAGGCTGAGAGCTCCTTGCAAGAACCTCCTTAGTAGCTGTTTGCTTTTATTTTTAGCCTATGTTCACTCTCAGGATAAGTCTCACAAACAATTTGAGGGTAAAATTGTTATAGTTCCTGTTTGAACTTTTATCCTACTGGAAAAGATAAGTGACTAAATGTCTTAAGAACAAACATCGAAAATAATCTTAGAAAATATTCTTTATCCTTCCATTTGGTTTTGGTTGTTTTTTTTCTTTATATTTTTTTTTTCCAGAAATCTAGATTTTAGCTACATATAAGAAGAACAGTCTCTATTTTTCAGTTTCTCTGAGTTAGGGTCTGACCCATGGCATGCTGGTCTTCCCACCAGAAGGACATTCAGTTAAATAATCCTTTTAAAAGACATTCCAGAGAGAAAGAATAACCTCCGCCACCAAAGCAGGAGCTGAAAAAACCCTCAGGTTATGAGGATGAGGCATCTTATTGAGGAAAGCAGCATAAGTTCTGAATTCCTATAAGCTTCTCTACATGTGATAAATTTACTTTGAAGTCCCTTTAAGCATATCCTAATAGGCATTAGAACTGGAATCATCTGAATTTCAGCCTTTATAGGTAAAGTCAGTGTTCATTTAGAGCACATAAACACAGTAAGGTACCCATAAATCAGTTTTGGACATGTGTTTACTGCATCAACTGCTTCAGACTCTCCTGGTGGTTAAAGCCAGAATGTGTAACTTTGCATTTACTACAGTAGTTCCTGATGGGTGATGACTTGCACAGCCTTGGTTGGTCACCATGGTGTGAAACACCCCAAAATTTCCTGTGAAAATGCTCTTTATGCCCAGCAAAGAGTATCTGTGTGAGACAGGTTACTCTGTTTAAATATTTTTAGAGTGGGAAATTTTACCTTAATTAAATTAAAAAATATTCCTTCCTACTGTCTCTCTAGAGGTGGGTAGGAATTCTTGAGCTGTTGCCAACAAAACATAGCCCTTTTTGGAAGGGCTTGGAGCATAAAAGCTGCCAATGCCCTCTGAACGGGAGAATACCACTTCAGACAAATTATATATTCATTTTTACAGGCTGTGGTCTTTATGGAGGCTTTTCCCAGTTATGCCCCAAATTATCTTGTCCATAAAAAAAAAAATTCACATTAGGCATTCCTCACTTGTCTCTATGAAGGTATATGATGCATGCTACAATTTTCCTGAAGATGCTCGCATTTCTGATTGGTTTATTAATTTGTGTTTATTGTAGGAACTCTGGCATAATGTTTTATCTTAATTAGTATTTTTATACCCACTATATTAAGCACGTATGGGGGCAGGTTTTTATGGTACATGTCTTCCTAGTGCAACTGAGGTTTATTGTTTTACTTTGAGAAGGAAGAATTATAATCAATTTAAAAGTAATTACAGGCACATTTTGCTTCAAAAAACAAACTATGTTGCATTAGCATGAGACAATATTCTAGGTTGAAATCCATAAGTTTTCATCTGATAAGCTTCCTGTTGAGCTGTGCATGATATCAACCTACCTTAAATTAGGATAAACCTGTCTTCTCAGGATAAAACCTAACCTTTATTTTTTCCTCACAGAAATAAATCTTTTTGGGCATTCATTGAAGAAATAATTTAATCCACCTCTTTTTAAAATGAGATATTTTGTTAATATAATACTGCAAAAATATTATATATTTCTAGACTAATTCTTTTTCATTTTAGATATGGAGCAAAATTCTCATACTAAAGGAAGCATTTAATTTCTTAACACCCTTAAAATCAGATCCAGTAGGAATAGCAGAGAACTAAAACACTGGTTTTTTGTTTTTGTCATGAGAGAATCAGAGTTTGTGCTTCTTGGTTCTTCATGGTGAATATTCAAATAATTAAATTGCTACTGGCTAATATTTTTTGCAATTTTATTCTGTGAATACCTTTTAGTTTAATTTATCTTTTTTTAATTTAAGAAACATATTTGGTTTTTTGTACAGAGGCAAGATGTTTTCTAAAAATCTGATCCTTTCCCAGGAAAAAGCTTAGAAAACCATGATGCTTTTCACTCTACATTCTTCATGTGTAAATGAAGTTTCTGCCTGCTTTGAGCAACTTCAATCTTAGACCGAATAATCCAACTAGTTAAATGGAATTACCTTCAGTCAGCCAAAGGAGGAGCGCTTGGATGTTTTGCCCTTATTTCTAACTCCTGGTTCTGACATGGGCTGCTCGAGCTGCACATTTGCATTTAACAAAGATTGATGCAGGAGCATTTTAGGTGGTGAGTTTGCAATTCTGCTCTCAAGGAGGAGAGAGCTGTAAATTACCCACCACTGAGTTGCTGAGTCACTTGAATACTTCAGACTCTTCTGAATGCAAGATCCAGTGGGGCTGCTGAATTATCCTGGGCTGTTTTTCAGAAGATCCTCATGTCACAAACTTGTTCTGAATATGATGATTTTTTTTTTGCCTGGATAAGTATTTAATTTGAAATTTCCGTAGTGAAGAGAATTGAGTCGAGACATTTTAAGTGCTTCTTCTTCTATCATTAGAGACACCAAGTGACACAGGAAAAGATAATGAACATAGAAAGAGCCCCCAAAGCACTTTTAGATCGTTTCCTGAGAGTCAGCAGGCCAATATTGACTTTGATTAAGCACTCACTTCGGTCCCATTAGTTTGGCAAACTGTGAAACACAAGCGAGCATCCTTTCCAAGTTGGTTTTACATAAACTCTTTTACAACTTCACTTCTGAGTTTCTCTGTCATTTTACTTCTTACTTTTCTTCTTCCCTTCCTCCTCAAGAAAGATATTTCTTTAAGTCTTTTGAAGATTCCATAATCTAAACCTCACGTAAGGATTTCTGGTATGAACCAGTGACATGTAAGAATTTTGTTTTGCGCCTCAAAACTGCAGAGGAAAGCAGAGTTGTGTATTTCCTTCTCAGGAGTTTGTGTATCTGAGGTTTAATTGCCAGATTTTAAATTAAAGGATTAGTTTCTGAAATTATTTTCTGGACTAGATGAATATTATGGTTATAGACAGCTCTGAGATTGTCTGCCATTTGTCAGGGAAAAAGTCTTTCCCTTGTGTTCCTTCAGTGTGAGTTTGAGTCCTGCCCACTGGTGTGCAACTAGCAGGAAAGATCCATGGGAAACTCGACAGAACCTGTGTAGGTTTTTTTTTATTGTAAATTGCACAAATGCATTTTTAACCTTGTTTTCTTTCTTTTTCTCCCAACAACAATTTAAAACAGACAGTGGGCTCTTGTCCCTTTAAGCTGTGAGTAGAGCTGGAGATGCTGTGACAAGCCTCAAGGTTCTGTTGGGTTTTGGGTGTTGATAGAAGAGGAGCTCACTGCAGCTGGGTCATCAGGAGGTCTTTTCCAACCTAAATAATTCCATGACTCTGTGATCATTAGGAGCCCTGAAGAAACCCAGTGAATGCAGAGCCTGTTCATAGTCTGAAAGCAGATACTAAGAGTTGGGGGAGTCATTACAGAGGTGAGGGATCTTGCAAATATTTCCTTTGCCCATGAGGGAACTCTTTCCCAGACTCTGTTTTGACTAGACACTTCACTGATTTATATACTCTGTAAATCTCTCTGGGCCATGAGAGGCCTCAAAGGTACCCAAACCCAGAGGTACCAAAAGGTATCTCAAAAGTAGATAGTTTTCTGCTATAACTTTCAGCCCTTTCTAATTCCTTTCAGGCTGAGAACATCCTCATCATTAATTTTCAATATTTTTATATCTAGCCCACGAGAAAAAAAATCATGTTGAGCACAAATAAACAAAAAGGGTAAAACAGGATTAATTCACTATTTCTTAACATTCTTGAAGCCAATTAGAAATAGGTCTGAAGAACAGACATCTGACAGATTGGCTATAATTGGCAGCATTTTCTGTGGCAGTTTGTTACCACTCTTCTGCTTCACCTGGAAAGTCTTTAAAGAGGTTACATCACTGAGCTGACATTGCAACAGTCCAAGCTCACATCCATCATCATTTCTGTTTAAATATATTTCATTTTAGGAATACCCTACAAATTATTTCACATATGCTTGGCACTCTGTGCCACCAGAGATATGTATTAATGCAATGCTAAATATTTTATAAGCAAACAATGTATTATCATAAATAAAAGGGAAAATTAGGTTATTTCTTATCCCAGCACTATAATCAGGAGTATTGTAAGGGTGGATTAATTAGCTGAGCCGAGGTGCTGAGTCCAAGGTATTGCTAGATAATTTTTTATCTCAGCATCTTGTTTCCAAGCTTTAAAGGTAATCCAAATTAAGGTTTATATTCCTGTGTATATGTTAGTGTACAGCACACACAGGCACCAGCACAGTGGTGCACACATCCCTGAGCACAGCGACACAGAGCGTAGGCACACACAGATTTCTACATGAATTTGACATTGATTTCTGGGGTAAACAAATGGTTTTAAGTCTTTACTTGCCCAAAGCTAGATCATAATATTCTGCATTTCAAAGTGCCCAAGCACCTTTAAAGTGATGGCTGCAGAGTCCCCCAAGGCGTAAAGCAGATAAAACCTTCTTTTAAAAGTATTTTGCTCACCTTTGTAAAAAAAAGGAACTTGGGGTTTATTGAGTGCAGGAAAGGCTCATTCCCATAGTAACCAATGCACGGCTGATATTGATCAGCAGAGTCAAAAGCAGAACCTACTGACAGGAATAAAGAGCGACTATTCCTTATCCTCATATGTATTCTTCCTGGAGTTCTGTAGGTAACCGATACCACAGGCATGGAGCGGGAGCTGCGGGGCCTTTGGTCGTGTCGTTAACACACACCAGGGCTCCTCATCCACAAGAAAAGCTCTGAGTATGCCTGATTTTTCACTAGATCCTGCAGTCTTTTCTCTGGCAAAACTCCCCGTGATTTTAGAAGGACTTTCCTCCAGCAAGGTGTGTGCAAAATTGATCCCTTTGTCTTGGAGGAGCATGGCCAGCCTTTGAAATCTCTTTAATGCTTTATTTTCTACCTCAGTAATGAGACCTTAAAGGTGTTTCAATAT
Organism: Anthoscopus minutus; assembly: GCA_013399455.1. Taxonomy (NCBI): domain Eukaryota; kingdom Metazoa; phylum Chordata; class Aves; order Passeriformes; family Paridae; genus Anthoscopus; species Anthoscopus minutus. Next base: position 139,296 of record VWYI01023242.1, on the reverse strand, counting down.
CCCCTTCTTTGTTCTCCATACTTGTGGCAGGTGGGAGATCTGATAAATTAACATTTGCAATCACGCCTGATCACTCCTTAATGATTTCATTGGGTGTTAAATATAAGGCTTAGCGTCCTTTTTATGTTAGGCATTCCTTTTTGAACTGCAAGGCTTCACACAGAAGATCTTTGAAACCAAGAGCTCATGAATTGTTAGCATTCAGTACAATGCATGTACGTACCTTAAATCCTCATCATGATTAGATCATTCCCAGAATTGACAAGTCTATAAAAATGAAGAAAGGAGACCTGAGAGAGCTGTGCAAGGAGAGATATTTTGTAGAACATGATATCACATAATAAAGAATAAATTCTCTCAAGTCTGATAGTTTTACAAGGTTTTACATACTCCTAGGCAGGTAATAATCTTCCTTAGTTTTTTTTTTTTTTTTCCCTGGACCTGCAAGGAGCCTTAACGTTTTTTCCTGACAAAAACTGTTAGATAACAACTGAGCCAAAATTAAATAACCCCAAAAGTCTTCCTCTCTAATCCCTTCTGTGCATGCTTAATGTTTCATTCTCCCACTTCAATTATGCCATCTGCATTATGTCTTTTCGCTCCCATCTCGGAGAGTTGTTAAAAGGAAAAGCCTCTTTGAGAGTGTCACAGCTCCATTATGCAGGCCTATACCTGTGCTGGCAGCATGCTCTTCTTCTCACCTCATATTGCCTTTTGCCTGGGAAAGAGATCCCCGCCGTGCACATCAAACTGGAAACTGAAATGAAATTAAGCTGGTATGCAGGAGGTGGAGTAGGTTGTAATAAATGAGCAGAAGACACTCCAGGAAGAGTTTTTAACTTAGTTCTTTGGGCCAAAAAATCCCCAGGCTCAAAGCCCAGTTGTGGAGGTTGAAATCTTAGCCCAAAAAAATCAATAGCAGGGTTTGACTCTGGATCCTTAATAATGAAGGTAGGCTGGTTTCCACGGATGCTGGGAACACACAGATGTCACTGGCTCCAGTTGCACATTCAGATGTCAAATTACAGGCAGAGATTTCCAACCATTAGGTTCAGACTTCTTCATTTCCTGTTGCAATCCATCTCTTCACAAGGTGTCATGAAGACTTTTTTCCAGGATCTTGGCCGAGCAGAAGATACACTGGGCATTTTTAAGAAACCATATTGGATTTCCAGAGGGATCAATTCCTCAAAGAGATAATGAGTAACACAAGGCTTTAGGAAATTCTGAGAAAATTCTTGACTTTTGGAAGACCAGCTCAGTAAAATTCACTGATGAGTTTATGATTATTTGAAGAAGGTCACAGTATATTCATTCAGAAATAATTAAAGGGCAAGTTTTGGAAAGGTGTTTTATATTTGCACCTTTTACAACCACAAATGTAGGCAGTAGCTTGTCCTCTGTTTCTTATCTTTTCATTAAAACCCATTTTTGGTTTATTTCTAGCTTACAACTGTAACACATAATATCTCAGCCTGACACCCCATATGATTTGAAAATTTTAGGGCAAAAAAAAAAAATCCCATGCATAATATACATTTGTAAACATACACATAGTGCAGATTAAATCGTGCACGGGAATGCAGAGCCATTTTTCTCTGACTGACTTACAGGTCTGTGCTCTGGAGACAATTTTATGTTTAGTTCGAAATGGCTGCAATATTCAACACGGAAAACTGACTGCCATTTACAGCCTTCGCAGCCCCCATCTCTCCAACAAAAAAATTGTCATCAGGGGCTTCGTTTCCAGGATTTTCAGATGCTTCTGAAACCTTGGCTGGGCGTCCCACCACATTATCAGGACGGAGCCAGCACCCGCTGAGGAGCGATTTGAGCACATCAGGACCAGCTCGAGCATTTGCGCGGCAGTCGGGAAGGTTCTGGAGAAGGATGTGCTGACACAAAATGCTGTCCTGGGGACCTTCTGTGCCGTTATCTTTAAATGATCCATAATCATTAGGAAGCTCTCCTGGCGCTACTAGGATGAGTTTCTTTGAGGAAAAGAAGTCTCCTGTGTACTCCAGCGCTATCGTTTAAAGCTCGCTTTCACTTCTGGAGCTCTGAGAAGTTTTTAAGTTTGAATGGCTTCATTTGATGTGTCCTGCAGTTAGGGCTGTCAGCTCCCTCCCCTTTTTCAGAATGGTTTGAAAAGCCATCAAAATGGTTCTTGCAGTTCCAAAAAGTATTAGCTGAGTGATGGGATGTTTATATTTTACCGCTGACAGCTCAGAAGTAAAATTAGAGTAAGATATGAATGATACTTTTCTGTTATGAACAATTTAAATATTTTTCGTCATATTCTGTCAAAACCTGGTTGGATACAGAAGCACAAAGAAAATTTGACGCAGAAGAACACCAACAGCAGAGTCGTTTGAGTGTTGGCACTTAGGATAAAATAGCAATCCAGGGGCCTGGAATTTCCCAGCAGCCACTAGAGGCCTACCAGCATTTCCAGAGACATGACCAACAAAACTCAAATGCCACAGAGAGATCCATCAGAGCTGCGTGTGGCAAAAATCCTTATTGCAGCCATAGGTGGATTTGAGAGCTGTGCTGGAAATTCTACTGGGGAAAAAGAAAGAGGATAGGGGATTCTGGGGAATGCTTCTGCCCAGCTCCCAAAATGGTCAAATTGGATGGTGTGACACCAGCAGCTGGAGCATGAAGTCAAATGGGGCTTGGAGCAATATGGCCTAGTGGAAGGTTTCCCTGCCCTTGGAATGGGGTTGGAACTGGATGATCTTTAAGGTTCATTTCAACCCAAACCCACCCTATCAGTTTCATGAGGCAGCATGGAAATTGTTCTGAGACATTCAAGCCATCAAAATTCAATGGGAGGGAAGTGTCTTTACCCACCACCAAAGAAGTAAGGACACCACAAAAAGTGGTTCCTGAACTGCTAATGGATCAAAATTTTTTGTTGTTGTTGTTGGGACAAATTTATTTCTTTCTCCCTTTATCCATGGTGATTGGACCATATGCAACCTTTTTCTTTGCCTTCTCCAGACGTCTTTAGTGTCATACAGCAACTTATCAGCTCATGGGTTCACCTGTGATTTTAGAAAAACTCCTTGGAAATAGAACATGCAGGATCACAGCAAAGAAAGGCAAATTATTTTCTCTTCTCTGCCTGAAAGCTAATTTTCAAGTCCATCCTTTCATGTGCTTTACTGGAGATTAAAATGAAATTAGTTCAGGAGGGATACTGCTCAAGATCATTTTAAGATTTTCCAAAGCTCGCCAGCTTGTTGACCTGTAAACCACCTTTAGCTGGACAGATGGTAAGTAACAAATTGATCTCAGCCAATAAAAATCTGTCAGAACAATCTGCTGTTGGCAGGTGTCAGATAATTATCTCAATGAATAGATAAGCAAAGTAATAAGCTAATTAGAAGCTTCCATTGTAAATAACAGGAGGAATTTTATTTACTTGTTGCAGGCAGGGCCTTGATCATCTGCTGAAAAAAACCCAAAACCCAAACCTTGTCTGATATCACAGGAAACTCACTGAAAAGTTGTGCGGGTTGAAGGTGGTGTTACCAACACTAAGTTTTTTTGCTTTTCAGCACTTTGACTGCTCGATACTGCTTCAAATTTCCAAGAAATACTTGGCTGAGATGTGGCAAAAGTCCATGTCAGAGCAGTTGTGTGATATATTGTTGTGGTTGCAGTTATTTTTTATATGAACAAGCTGCCAGAAACCTATTTGCAAGCCTGGACCTCCCTGCCCTGGGCACGCTCATTAAAAGATGGTCTCTGTCCCAAAACTCTCACCCTGAAATAGAAGACAAGAAGATATAAATTGGGTGTTGATGGGCCAAAGAGAAAAGTGCTGTGCTCAGAAAGGAATTCCCAGAAAATACTTCAGCAGGATGGTGGGGAGACACAGGCAAAGACTTGGCAGTGCTGGGGAAATACTTGGACCCGATGATTTTAGAGGTCTTTTCGAACCTAAATGATTCTCTGTGATTCCAAGACCATTTGGGACACCACAGAGAAGAAATGTGGGCATGTTTTCATTGAGATTGGGGAATATTTAGCATCTGTGTGAGAGGTTTGGGTTCTTTTATTACTGGCATCAGTGTGAATGCATATGTAGTACAAGAGGATGGATAGGAAATGGCATCTTTTCTATTTTTGCCTTTGTAAATGCTCCTTTGGTACCTCTGGGACTGGGTGTGACAGTCTCAGACACAGAATCTCTCCAAGAGGGACTGAAAAAAGTTGTTCCATCTGACAAGAGGCATGTAACAAATTAAGGATTCATGCTGGTCAGGGATTGGAGCAACCTGGTCTAGTGGAAGCTATCCCTGCCCATGACAGGGGCTGGAATATGATGAACTTAAAGGTCTTTTCCAACCCAAACCGTTCTAGGATTCTGTGATTCTCTACTTGTACATGATGAGATTATTTCATGGGGGTTTTTGTAACGTTCTGAAGAGATATTTTCAAAGCTCAGTGCACTTCTGTCAGTCCTCACAGTGCCAAATGAGTGAGTGGGCTAGCAGCAGGTACAGTGGCCACAAGCACCAAGTCTGTGAACTTCAATGTTTTCCTGCATATGCTTGACACTCAGATGTGCAAGCCCTGCACAACTGAAGGTGCATCTTATTCCTTGAGAAAAAATTAGAGCTGAGTTTCAAAAATCCATCCATTACAAAATAAAAACGTAAAATCTGTCAGAGTGAAGCTTAGAATGGTCTCCCTGAGACCTGGAGGCCAGTGGAGGAGGCATCTGGCTGCTCTGTGGCTCCTGTGTGCAGGTCTAGCAGCTGTCACAGGCAAATACAGACCTGGGAGGCCTGGTTTGCTCACCCAGAGCACACCTCACACACCCTGTGCACACCTGACCATTGCATTGTAAGAGCTCTTAACTGAGCAGTGATACCCAAATGCAAACTTCTGTTGCCTTGTTGATGCCAAGAGGAGACTAGAATTTTAAATTCTTAATTGCACCCAATAACAAGGTTAACTTGTAGTAGCCACACCTGTCAGAGGAGTTTGATGGTAGCATAACTTGTATTCCTGAGTTCTGCTAAGAGAAAAGGCCAGATTCATTCCTCTCCTTGCTTTTTTTTTGCTGGAGTTATACCTTGCATTAACATGGATCCTTAAATCCTTGATTTCAGGGCAATGACTCCCAAGACTTGTTGTCTCTCAGGGTGGGATAGGCCCTTCTGCAGAGGGAGCTGAGGTTGCCTGTCCTGTGATAGCATCCTGCACATCCTGAGCTGCAGCCAGCAGGGATCAGCTTCCAGAGGCATCAGCAGCCACTGTTTCCATATCCTTCTCCTGTAGGTAACTTTCTAAGGCAGCATAGAACACCAGACTTCCATGTAGAACTTATTGCTGAGCAAGAGATGAAAGCCTGAGAAATCAAAGCCACAAAGAATATTTCAGATTAAACCCCAGCTTAAATGATGATGTGAGTTCTGTGCTTCATCTGACTTTGCAAGGCTGTACTTAACCCAAGTTTCACTGTGCCTTTGGATCAGGTTATGTCTGCTCCTTGGTTTGGTTTGCTTTCTCAGGGCTGGATCTGGACCAGAAATGCACCTTTTTAGGAGGAGCCAGAGGCTAAATCAGGATAAATCCCTCCTGCAGGCTCCCCAGACTCTGCAGGGGCTGGGAAGTGATGAACAGCATAGAATCATGTAGGGGAGCATTTTGCAAAAAAGTAGGGAAAGAGGACACTCCCTCATCAGCCTCTGCACCCTCAGGGAGAGGGTTTGATGCTGCCTGTTAATGTGAGCCCAGCAAGATATGGCCAAGGAGGGAAGGGATTTGCAGTGCAGTTCAGAGATCTGTTGCCCATCTCTGTCTTCCCCTGCTCACTGTGGAGAATATCCTCCCACACCGCTCAGGTTTCAGCCAGAGGTTTTCACTGCAGGAGGGTTATCCTACATAAATCAGAATTAATTACTCTATTAACCCAGGCATTTAGTTCTTATTACTCAAGATGCTGCAAGGCAAGAGCATAAGGAGGGACACTTCAGCTTGAACCAAGCAAGCAGGGTACAGGTGGCCATGGAAAATTTGGATTTGGATGCTCTGTTTTCCCAAGGGTAGACCTCTCAAACTGAATACTAAATTTGCTTTTTTCTCCCTCTCTGATAAATAGAATGCTATATTCACTGAGGCACCTTCTCTCCTCTGGTTACAAGGGGGAGATGGGAATCTGTGGTTTCTAAATATTTTTTGAACATCCTACTAGCTGCTGTGGCTCTCTTCTGTTGAAAGTTGGACTTGATGATCCTGGAGGTCTTTACCAACCTTAATGATTCTATAATTTTAGGTTTTCTTTATAGTGAGATCCCTCGGCCAGGCTCATCAAAATTAGTAGTAATTAGAGCCACCACATCTTGGCATTTTTCACGCTGGCAAGATATTTTTCAAGGCACTGTTTTCTGGATAAATGGTGGAAAGAACATTTTGTGACTTCCCCTTCAAAAAAAGGAAGCTCAGAACAGTTGCTTAAAATAATAAATGGAAAGCCACAACTGGGGATAGGCAGATTTTTGTTCCAAAATTGAACCCATTTCTTTCAAAAGGCAAGAGGAATTCAGAGGGAAGATCTGTAAAATAAGAAGCTGTATAAAGCTGCCTAATCAGCTGCTTTAAGATGTGGATCTGGCCTATGCCATGCAGTAGAAATGCCTTTTTTTTTGGAAGAGCAGGACCATTCTATACCCATAATTTTAGTCTCAAGGAATAAGCATTTTCACAGCTCCTAATTGAGAACCTTTTGTAAACAAAATTCAAGTTGTAACTTAGTGCATTGACTATTCCTTTAGTGTCTGGAACCATCTGTTTGTGACCCTCATTTCTTGTTTTTCTGAACTGAGTTCTTAGGGAAGGTCACTTTAGTAAAAACAATACCACAAATTGGCACACAAAATAAAAAATTATTCCAAAATGTGTTTCTGTCACAGGACAGGGCAATGCCATCTCAATTCCCAAAATAATGTTCAAACAAAAAGTTCAAAGCTCCTTTCAACTTGCTTCAGATTTTACTGCATATTCTTAATAAACCCTCTTCATCTGCTCCTGTGGAAATGGGAGCTTTCAAGCAATGTAAACCTAGCAAAAAGCCTTTATATTTTTTACTTCCTTCTTTCCTTACCAGCACTGCTATTATCACATGGTGTGTTCCACATGATAAGCCATTCATTAAAGCATCACCTACTGTTTTTTTCCTCCTCACTACCAGCTAGAACATGATCTGTCTCTGCAGGAAGACATTGGACCTCTGACCTCTTTTGTAGCTGTTCCAGGCAAATATAATAAACAGGGTTCAGCGAGTTTGTGTAAATCTCTGATTATGTTTACTCTGAAATCCAAGTGTTCATCTCAGGCAGAAAAATTAAGGCTGATTTTCAAATATTATGTACAAACTCTAGCTACTAAGCATTCCATAATGAGCACTTTGGCAATTTAAAGCAAATTATGGTTCCCACTAGGCAGGAAAGATATACAGTACAGTCAAGTGAAGATTGTATGGTGTTTGATGAAAAATAGGCATGCAGAAAAACACGTTACAGGCTCCTGGCTCCAGATGAATGAGGAGATCCTGTGTTAGTGCACTTCATTACTGAAACTTTGCATTGTTCCTCACTTTGAAAGCTTGGGTTCAGACTGCTAATGATTTCTGCTGCAGCTTGAGTAAACATCGCCCTGTAGAACCACCTGTTGTGGCAGTACGTGCCCTTCTGCCCTGATAATGGATGGGATATTTGGGATACTGCAATGCAAAAGGGCAATTGAGATATTAGCAGTGAAATTCAGCACTGTTGGGTTGATGTGACAAGTCTCGCATGAAAGAGACCTGCTGGAAAACACTGAAAATGCCAGATTTCCCTCAGTAGCAGCAGGAAGAGCTGTATGATGAATCTCTGCTCAGGACAGAACATATCTCAGGACAAAGCAGTGCATTACATCCTTCCAGGTGACAATATTTCATAGAGACTTCATCTGGGAGAATGAGGGAAGGAAGAGATCCCTGCCATTAATCTCAGCAGCAACTGGGTGTTCAGTCCAGCCCAGTCACACATGTGGGGTCTGAATCCATCTTTTGAAGAGGAGGAAGGATTTGTATTGGTCCTGGGAATCCAAAAATGAGGTGGAAATGGGTAGCATTGCTGTGTTGTTTTGCTGGTTTGTGCAATAAACACCCACACAGGTGGGGAATTACTCCATTCTGTTTTGACATTTCTGGTTTAAATATACCTCATTTTGGGTTAGTTCTTTGCAGATAGGGTAGTAGGTTTATATCTACCAGCTGCAGGGCAATTGTATTGTTTTACAGAATGAAAAGATATCGTCTATCAGTGCTTTTCTGAGGATAAGGTGGAAGGAAAAAAACCCAAAATAAAAAGAGCCCAAATGAATGAGGTGTCTGGCACTAAACAATACACCTCATTATGCATTCCTTAAAACCACTGAAGTTAAAAATCATCTGGCTTCTCTTGATTATTATTTTTACCTAAGAAAATGTGCCTTCTCTTGAAACTTAATGAAGATGAACACGTGAAAAATAGGAAATTACTGTTTTAGTTGATGAAATAGGAATTTGGAACAGAAAGTGGTTTTAGAATGGTAATCTTTACATACAGACTTAAGTTTGACTTAAGTTTACTTTCTTTGAAAAGGACTCATAGAACTGGTAGGTCCTGCTGGTAATCTTACACAGTGACAGAATAAGATTTTTAACATCTTTTCTCTCCTTTCACCCTGGCTAAAAACTTACCCTCATTAAGAACTGTAGCTGCCATTTCCCAGGTTTTTCCCTAATTCTTAAATTCACAAATTTAGTTTGATTTAATTTCACCAGTCCTCTTCCTTCAAGGGTGACTAAACCAGCAGAATATCCAAATCCATGCAATTAATTATTTTCTCCTTCCCAATGGGATTACTACATGATATTACTGATTTAAAGTTAGAAGTGGCTTCAAAAATTTTACTTTAGAAAAGTTAAAGATGAAAGTGTAAGCTTAGAACCTGAGCAAAAGCACCTGATGAAATTAAATTTATTAATTTCCTTGAATTTTGAGAGGAAATGTTGGTCAGAATGTTGCCATGGTTGGAATTATTTGTGCTGTACAAGGGGAAAGAGAGGACAACTGATTTTTGAAGAGTTTTGTGATACATATGAGGCAACTCTCTGATTTCCAGGAGCTGTGAGAAGGGAAATGAGTTATCAGTACCTCATGGAGCCATTTCAATAGGTTTGGAGTTTTTGGGTGTGTTAGGGATTTGGAATTTTTTTTTTGGCATACCTCAGCTAAAGCTTTGGAATTTCCACAGAGCATTGTTAGGAAAGAAGATGATTAATTATTGATTGTGGAGATAGGAGCAGAATCTGCTTCCATCAGGATTCAGGGGAGGGGTATGGATTCAGAATTCAGTAGAGAGGTAAGTCCTGTAAGAGTGTTGGGTGAGTATGGGTGGGAGAAGCCGAATCATTAATAAATGCAAATTGATCAGTCGTTGGTTTGTTTGGATTTTTTTTTGCCATGAATTATTCATGAACAGATCCAAACTTCTGTGAATATATTCAGTATTCACCTAACAGTTGGGATGAACAACTTTCAGAAACTAGTGATTGACAGTGAACCTTCTGGTACACTATTTAAACAATATTGATTCATGGGCTTGCTAATATGTTTGTCTTTATCGTAAAACTTGAGCAGACCCTCTCTGTTGGCAAAAGCACATAAAGAGCTGGCAGGGTGACCTCCTCACCCTGGATGAAACACGTTGTACTTCATCACACTGAAACATCTGCCCTCCAAAACTGCACTGAAGTACAGAAAGATAAGATCATACTCAGAGAACCAGAGAATCCCAGACTGGTTTTGGTTGGAAGGGACCTGAAAACCCATCTCATTCCACCCCTTGCCATGGGCAGGGACACCTTCCACCATCCCAGGTTGCTCCAGTCCCCATCCAGCCTGGCCTTGGACACTTGCAGAGATGGAGCCATGATGCTTTACCAAATCAGCTCCTTACAGAAATTTATACTCACACTGCAGATGGCAAAATTGTCCTCTTCTTGTCTTGCTATAAAGTGGGAGCATTAAACACTGTATTCCCTGGTGTCTGCTTTTTTAGATTTTTCAAATCTTCATGCACTTTACAAAAAGTATCAATTCAATCAGCACAGAACACTCACTAAAATACACCAGGAATGAAACGCTGACTCAGATTCTTGCCTACTCCAATGACAAGTTTGTCTCTAAATTCAGCTTTGCAGAATTTTATGCAGGTCTTTAGTGTTGCCACCTTTCGGATCCAAATACTGATTCTGAAGCAAAAAGTGAAAAAATGTGAAGCAGGGTCCCCACACTTAGGCAGAACCTCCACCCCTTAGTGTTGTGTTGACTCAGACCATGCTGGAATTGTTGTCAGAGCTGCAGAGAGAAAATGTCCACAGAAAACATGCATGCCAGCACAAAAGGAGGGCTATAACAGGCAGATTGATAGGTTTCCCTTAAAGAGAGGAAAATAAAACCCTCAGCAGCTGGAATCTGTCTCTACACTGTGTCTATCACTAGCACAAGAGCTGTTTGTTTTATGGAAAGATCATGTGTGTAAGAATAGAGCAGGAACCTGAGGACATGGCCAAGGACTCCAGAGTGGACTGAGGTACCATGTGCTGGTGCAACACAGTGGGAAATCTGCTCCCACCCTGCTTGCTGGAATGCCTTGCTGCATTTAAAGCTTCAAACCAGCCTTATGTCTCCCAGATAATCAAGAAATAACAAAGAGCCTTTAATAATGTTTATTGAATAGGATCTTAGGAATTAGGGTGATATTAGAGGGAAAACAGCCTGATGGTTTGAGGTGATTTGCTCTGAATATCTGAATTCTCCTCCAGGTCATGAATGTCCCCGTGCCCCTCAGCCCTCTTGCTGTGAGAGACCATTCCTTCACTGGATGTCCGTCAGAAATTCGAGATCTGAGGGAGGGAGATGCGTGGGAAGCTTTGACAGAGCACTTGGTGGCTGTAAAAAGCAAATGTCTCAGCTGCAGAAGGTGGATTTGGCACCAGGGTGGACATTGTCCCTCTGGAGTCCTCTGCCCAACACCTCCGAGGGGATGTGTGGCAGGAGAGCAGCAGCAGGGGTGGTTTGCAGGGAAATAAATTGATTTTTGTTTCACTTCTGGAGACAAGAAAACTGAGGTCATCAGATAAAAGCACTTCTTGGGTAACGTGGAGAGCAAGGGTGGCATCAGGAGAATGATGAGGACACAGAATGGTGAGGACACAGAAGAGCACCATGTTCAGAAATTTGTTTTCTGTAAATTCACTAAACACCCTTCTGCATTTTTTAAAGGAGAATTAATATGCATAAAGAGTTCATTGGTTAAACCTGTATCTCCTCACTTAAGTCCTCAAATTTAGTTGCAATCTTTACCCTCTCTTTTACCAAAACCATCAAACCTTTTCCCAGATGAGTCTTGAGGAAAGACAACTGATTCAGATGGGGATGCAACAGAGATCAGGACAAGATGGAAGAGGGAAGTTCCATCTGACTGAGGTGCTAAATTTGATGTACCATCAGGTTTCAATTTCCTGGGGTTTTTGTTGGTTTTTTTCCCTTCCCTTCCCTTCCCTTCCCTTCCCTTCCCAAACCTTCCCTTCCCTTCCCAAACCTTCCCTTCCCTTCCCAAACCTTCCCTTCCCAGACCTTCCC
>VWYI01023242.1:97441-127594 GCA_013399455.1 Anthoscopus minutus | reverse complement strand
TTCCCTGAAGGGGGTAGGACATAATCCAGAGTAAACCAGAGAAATACCACAAAATGCCCTTTTTCCAGCTGCCATACTGCCAGACATTTTAAAACACATTAAATTATTTAGGATCATAAATCTCAGCAGAAGAGGAAAGAAGAGCAGTAATGCTTAACGTGCACCTTTAGTAAAAAATTAAATTCTGTTGATACATCATTACCAGGGGTGAATTTTACTTATCTGAACCAACCCAAGATGAATACTTGGCCCATCTTTCAAGAGCTTGTCTTTCTGGAAGCAGAATTGCCTTCTCTGTAACCTCCCCATGAACAAATCTATGGCATCTTCTATCAAGGCACAGATACGGGGACTTGACTATAATCACGTGTGGAAAAAATTACCTGGAGGTGGAGTGCAGCAAAGGATGAACCACGGGGCTGCCACAAAAGTTATCTGGCAACAATACAAATTATCTGGCAACCAAAGAGGCTTGGAGTTGTGCAAGGGAAACCAGGGACAGCTCTCTGCTCTCTTTGGTACAAAAAGTGAAAGTGCTGGATCACTTTCCAGGGGAGAAGGCAGGAACCCCACATGTGCCTGTGTGCAGGGGTTGCTGTTTACCTGCTGCACCCTGATTCTTTGGGAAGTGTTTTACTAGAATTAAAATACCCAGTATTTTGTATTTTCTCATTTCATCAAATCCCATTTCCAGTGTTCCGCTAATGTCACACGCTAAAGCCGGAGCACCTTTGATCTCATTCTAAGCCCTGGAATAATGAGGAGACATCAGTCAGCCCAGCTTTGCTTTAAAGGAGATAGCACACAGTACCTGGGCTCAGTGTCATAACGCTCACAAAATATGAATGAAAAAATCATTTACCTCTTCCCTATTATTATTTGTCAAAAGCTTGCCTGCATAGCAAATTTTTAGGAAAATATCTTTAATTGTATTTTGAACCCAGAACTTCTTATTTTGAACCTCTGGGTTTTTTAAGTTCTCATTCACCATATATTATAATCATAATAATCATCATGATAATAATAATAATTACGAACGAAAAATTTCTTTGAATAGTAAATTTTAGCCTCCTGGGACTGTCAATTGTGGATGGGCTCGTGATTGATCAGAATATTACACAATGGCCTGGTGTAATTCTTTAGTGTGATGTTGTAAAATGGAGTATTGCTTCTGTTATTTTATCCAGTTTGCTTTTATATGACAGGGTTTATTGTGCGTTATGTTGTAGCTCATTCCTCTGTTCACAATGCCTACTGATGTGTAATTATGACTTGTCTGAACTGTAAGAAGGAGCAGTAAGTGAAAGAAAATCTGCAAGCACACTTGATTTATGAGCCCTGATACTATATTACAGTCCTAATCTGCCTGCTTAACTTAGCTTCAGGCAAACTTACTGTATAACATGCTTACGATTAGCACTGCAGCAAGTTGTAGAAGATTTACTCAGTTGGAGCTATGAGACTTTTTTTTTTTTTTAAATGATTTAGTCATTATTTCAGTTACAGGTATGGCAATAAATTATTCCCCATATAAAGACCCTGTGTCAAGGAACAGCAATTGCTAAAAGGCTTTTTATACAGTAACAAAGAACAGTGCTTGGAGTGTTTTCCTCGCACAAAACATCTTAATGTTATTGGTCATTTTTTTTATGATGAAACTTCTTTACACATTCTTCTCACATTCATACAATTTGTTTTATTATACTGCAGCTTTTGTAGCTCAGTACAATCTGCTTATTATAAGAATGTCTATTTGGACCCAGTGAATCTCATATTTTCAATAGTGGACCAAAATAGAAATTACTATGGATGTGCAAATGAAAGGAAGGCCATAAAGCAATGACCTAATGTCAGGAAGAAAAGATGTAAGGAGATTTGAATTTTTTTTTTTTAATCACCATTCATGAAGACAGATGCATTCGTTCACTCCTGGTGGAACTATAGCATATTCAGAGCAGCCACTTTGGGTAAACTAGAGGGGCACATTATTACCCTCAAATAATAAGGATCAGTGTTGATCATTCAGGGCCTAGTTTGGGGCTCATTGAAATCACTGCCTGGCTTGCCATTTGACTTCCCTGGAATCTCTATTATACAGTATTCACTGGCAAATAAGCAAGGGATCTAAAGCTTGATCCAGGGAAAGGCTTCCATCAGTTAAATGGGTGGCAATCACTCTTTTTTTTTCTTTTTTTTTTTCCCTGAATAGAACTGCTTGCTTGAGTCAAGATAGGTGTTCTCATCAGGATTTTCTAACTGGTCCTTAGAACGTGGCTTTTTCCTGGGGTTTATTAGCAGTAGGTTATTGTGAAAAAATGAAAATTCATGTCGTAGAAGTGAGAACTAGATGAGATGAACAAATACAGAATATACATCCACAGTGGATGAAATGCTAATGAAATAGATTTATGGGAACAATAACTAGGCAAACTTTCCTTTGTTTTTCTTTTTTTTTTATTTATTACCTCTTCTCTTCATTGACACTGACGCTGTTTATTCTAAATGTTATTTTTCTCCTTTAAAAACATCTTACACCTGGCTAGAAGACTGTTATGATTGCCAGTGGAAGAAGGACTTTTCAAGAGAGACTGCACTCTCTTAAGTAATTTGGTGTTTGGGGCGTTGCAATAGCAAAGCAGAAAGGTTTCTGAGGGGTGCAATGGAACTGCAATCATATATGAACAGTGGACAATAACATCCTTTAATTAGGAACAACAGTATTTTCAAGCTTATACTGCTTCAGTGAAGTTACCATAAACAATGAGCTTTTTATAGTATAACAATAAAGCCTTTTAATTTCTTGGGTTTTATCTTCTACCAAAAAAAAACAAACAAAAAAAACCCTCAGAAAAAAACCCCAACCAAAACTCTGTTATACATTTTAGAGCCACCAAGGACTTTCCTACAGCTGGGCTCACAAATGTGATCCTGAGCAGAAAACCAAAGCTGGAAGTGGAGATGTGTGGTGACCATGACCTGCTGCCATCATTTTCCATAATGTCCTTTGGTAACACAAGCCATTTGCAAGGGCAGAACTCACAGCCTGGGTCTACAAGTGGTGGTCATCATGTTACATCATCTGCAAGTATTTGTTGCTATTGACTGAAAAAAAAGGTTTATGAGACAGAAGATGCATTTTTCTAAATGCTGCTGTGCTACCTATAACCTAATTAACTGGACTTTAGCCAGCTGAGTACACCTGGAAACCAAATATATCATGTGGCAATTAGCTTTCCTCCTTCTGGCTTAGTACACTTACGTTTCTGATTGAAAAGGTTAAATATTGATTGAAAATGGATAATAGAACCATATTACAGTTGTATGCTAAATGGCAGAAGTTGCCTGTGAAACATTTCCAGTTACCCCACAGTAATGCAGTTAGAGAGCAGCAATCTGCTGCTGAAGCACCCAGGCAAAAAAAAAAAAAAAATCAGGGACAAATATAAATCACCCACAACGCAGCCGTTCTTATGGGCACGCTGAATTCACACAAACGTGTTGGGAAGCTCAGTCATTAATTACCACGATGCTGAAATAATATAATAAAAATAATAATTGCTTGTGAAGCGATCTGTTGCCTCCCTCCTCCTCCTCCTGTGACGGAGGCTCCTCTCTGTCTCTCCCTTTCTCTCTTGCCATGGGAAGCCACACAGACAAAGTATCAAGTGATCACATAGCATGAACTACAGCCTGAGGCAAAGCTTGTTATTTTACTTGAAACGGTGATGCATTTAGGACCCAGAAACTGTCAATAATTTTTTCTGACTTCCAGGGGATAAAAATTCCAATTACGGGGACTTTACTGTGAAGCTGCATAGTCTAGTGCCACATATTAATGTTACAAAACATCCTTAGCACCAATCAGCTCAGTTTTATCTGTAGTTTAGATTAAAATTGTGGGGATCTGTGAGATTAAGCTCATTTAGTCTAATTGTTGCTTGTTCTGAAAAGTGGAAAGTGTATCTTGTACAGAGCTGGTTGAAGCAGGCTCTGTGGACAGTAACACAATTTGACTTGGCGTCCTTCAACCATTTGGCTTCAGTATGTCTGAGAATGTATATTTAAGGGCCTTTGGCCATTTTTCTCCCTATATTTTTGTGTAAAACATGGGTTTAAGTTTCACAGTCATCACAGCAAAGACCTTTTCTGAAGGAATGGGGTGAGGAAGGGTTTTTAGGCTCGATCCCTTCATTTCTGGGATGTGGGAGATTAATTCAAATGTGTAGAGAAGTGTGCAGAAAAAAAAAAAATCTGTTCTTGTGCTCTACCCCCAGGGAATCACAGTGGAGATTAAAAAATAGACAGAGGAAGCGTGAAAAAATTAACCTTGCAGAGCATGTCCTCAGTGAGGGGCCATGGGGAGGCTTAGTGGCGGGGTGGGATCAGAGGAGAAACCACATGGCTGTCATGGAAATCCTTGGGAAAAGGAGGTTGGAGATGGAGCTTTGCATTTCTCTGGTGGTTTCCTGCTCACCTGTGAGGAGCTCAGCCCTCTGTCCTCACCTCGCAGCAGCAATGCACGCCAACATTATTCCTGGTGCTCTCCCACCACGCTTTCCCATCTGTGCCACTCCTGGGGAGTGAGAAAGTGATGATATAACTCGATTTAATACCACAATAATATAACCACGCCAGAGAGAGTTCCTCCCACTCTGCTCTTCTCCACTTTCTCCTCCATCAGCTGGGGACTTACATCTCTGACTCTCATCTTTATATATATGAAGTCTTATTTTTTTCTTTCTTTCTTTTTTTTTTTTGTTTTCCATTTAAATAACACTGCTGTGCTCACGTGGCACTATTGGTTGTTAATAGCCCAGTGCCAATACATCTCTCAGGGATGGACAGATGCACACACAAGGCTGCACAAGGCACAGCTAACAAATGTGTTTATTATTGACAGAACAAGAACTGCCACGCTGGAAGATTAAAAGTTGACTGCCTGAGGTTCCCCCCTCTGGTTAACAGTTCACAGCTTTGTTATTTCAGGTCAGAGACAAACTAAGCCTAAAGATGTAAAGCCGAGTCTGAGCGGACGGAGAGGTGAGGCTGCACAACAGCAATGCAGGATTAGTTCTGCTCGTTGTCTCGCTAGTTTTGTAAAGGCAACCTGGGATGAAATAATGATAAAAATGGTTTTCACGATATTGTGTTTTCTGAAAATCTCATACTCGTTACCCAGTGTTTTCAGTTATAAATATTAAATACACAATTGCACATTGTTTCCTTCCTCTTGTTGTAGCTGTGTGGGTGTAAGGGTGTACAAGGGAGACAGTTTGTAGGGGCAGACAATTCCTCAACACTGTATTTGCTGTTAACCTTCTTCAGTTTAGCATGAGGTGGGTTGTTTGGTTGTTTGTTTTATTGTAGCTCCCTAATTTTTCTTTGGATCCAATTTACCTTGGATGCCTTAGGATTGTATACAAATAACTCTATATGACTAATGCAACATCTTCCGTTCATTTGGCTCAGTGAAAGTGGATGTTGTGCATTTACAAAAGGTTCCCACATCAGTAATTACCTGTGGAGGCAAGATTAAAGCAGCTTTTGTTGTTTAATATTTCTTTTCACTACACTTCTGAATCAAAGTTTAATAGAAATAATAATCAGGCATATCTGCTAGCATTACAAAAATATAACTAAAATATTTGTAGTGTGAGAGAAACACAAAATCATGCACTATTACAGTCAGGTGCTGAAATCCAAATATAAATAAGAAGAGACAAGAGAACATGTATGATGTATGAGCTTTGATACACAGGTTGAGCTTTTTCGTTTGTTCAGGAAATCATTTTAGCAGTTTTCTTGTATTGTTTAGAAACCTTGGCATTGGGGGAGGTACTGAGATCTATGCATTTTAATTTTTCACAAG
The DNA here is from genome assembly GCA_013399455.1 of Anthoscopus minutus. Taxonomy (NCBI): domain Eukaryota; kingdom Metazoa; phylum Chordata; class Aves; order Passeriformes; family Paridae; genus Anthoscopus; species Anthoscopus minutus. Next base: position 121,725 of record VWYI01023242.1, on the reverse strand, counting down.
GAGTAGAACAGCTTCAGAACCATCAGAATTGCTGCGTATTTGACTTTTCTTACAACTGCTAAAGAGGTGTCTTCACCATGGTTAATTATTAACCTTTCCTTGTGTATAATGGCATTATCTTTAAAAAAAAAATAAATAAGCAAAAAGAATAGGGAATAAAATGTTTTTCTATGTTATCTCCTTGGTTGGTTGGTTTGGGTAATGAGGATCCAAAATGAGCCTCCTGCAATTTTATACCTTATCGAACCTAAACCTCAACGTTGCACGAATTATTTCAAAAGCCTCCCTTGATCCAACTGTACTGCTGCTGAAATATGCTGGGCAACCCGTCCCCTACCTTCCTGCATCCTGCCAAATGAACTGCAGCATTCCAATATGGTGCCACATGTGCATGGAAGCCTGTAGCACTTCTAACAGGTGCTGCCGGAACGCGCTCGACGGAGTTATCGGCGGGCAGGTCATCTGCGACTGCAAACACCCAAAATATCAGTGCAATGTTACAGCAAACACCCAAAATATCAGTGCAAGGTTACAGGAAACACCCAAAACACCGGTGCAAGGTTACCTCTGCACTGTCAGGGTGCTGCAGCACAATAAAAAAAGGTGCTGTGTTATTTACATGCTTTGGGAGGAAGGTTTGGGGTGAAGTCAGTGAGGATGTAAGAGGGAGAGCTGGAAAACACGAGAAGTGATAAAAGGGATTATGACACCTTCAGAAGGGCATCTCTTTGAATTGAACAAATTGGACAGGGAATGAGCTGCTGCTCTGCATCTTCTTGAATGAAAATTTGTTTCCTCCAAGATAACAGAGTTAAAAACAAATATGGAAGAAACATAAAATACAGACCATATGCTGACCATAAAGAGTGGTGGAGCTTAGGCTCTTTTATGAGGGCAAGGGTATTTTGTAGGATTATTATTGTGTTTTGCACTTACTGCTGTGTTTTCATGGTGGATAAAATCCTCCAAACACAACCCAACAAACATTGCCTCCGTTTAGGCTGGGACTCCGGCAATCTGTCCTCTGCATCGTTCTTGGCCTTTGTCTGACATTTATGGTCTTATGTTTATCATTGTGAGCAGAGACCCAGTTTGCTCCCTCTCCTCTCCCTGCCGCTCTTAACGTGGCATCTGAAGCTGTTAAAATTATAATTAACGGGGCTGCGTTTCCCTGGGATTGATTCCCACGGAGGGGCTTTAGCAGATTTCCCTGCAAACTGCTACCATGCAGCCCAACAATGCATGGAGACACTTTATATCTTATTTGTGTTTAAAAGTCAGATATTTTGTTCTGGATAAACTTCAGAAATGCTCTTCAATTCTCAGTGAGGCAAGCATTTCAATTTTCTGCAATATTAGCAGGGGTAACTAATGATGGCTAATTTTTGCCTGTAGTATTTCCCTCAATCTGCTTGTGCACTTTCAGTTACTCTGGCAGCAGCAGCATTTGTACATTTTCTGGTCACTAAACACTCAAGTACAATTGTAAGTGATCAGTTTACAGTTGGCCAACAAAAGAGCTGCGGGAATGTCTACAAGAAAAAGAAATTTGAATAAATATGCATGTGTATAGTCCATATTCTGTGGGCAAGAGAGAAGGACAGAGGACAATTTAAATATACTTTAACTATAACAAAATATATTTTCAAAAAGAAGATCATGTATTTATCCTGCCTTAAGAAGGTCCAGAGTAAATCCAAACCACACAGATTTTGAAAATACATTAGCATGTTTCTTCATGTTGAAAGTAAAATCTCTTCATCCACTTGTCTCTGATTATTATTTCCTTCATATTTTCTAAAAAAATATGTTCAAACTATATGTTTAAGACAGAGGCAATTTGATATATGCATCAGAATAATACCACCTTATGAACACATTTGAGAGGTATCTAGTCCAAAGAGAATAATGAAGATAAGAAGAGATAAGAAGATAACATTTTAAAAATACAGAGTTACTAAGCTGGATAAAAGTCCTTTCACTGATAATACCTCAAAAGTGGGAGGCTTCAATATAATTTGTTAATCTCTTCAACTCTTTGGCTATTGAGAAGAACTATACATAAATGGCAAGAAAATATTTTTAACTGAAGAGGCAGCTCACTAGTGCCCTTACTAATTAAAATTTCCCTTTAAGTTTAATTATTGTCTAGCATTTTGGACATCGCTGTTTGCGATGGAGTGGCAAGAACAGTTCAAATTAAATCAGAACTCTGTGAAGACAGTTCAACAGGGAAGCTTTCGTTAGAAATCTCACATCCTGCAGAAGATATTTCTCTCTTTTTCTGTGAAGAGATGTCATCGTTCGTGACACCGCTCTGCAGACATAATGCCACAGAAACAGGGGAATGCACTGTGGGATTTGCATGTTTTATACCAAAATCATCTGAAATGCAGGAAACCTGCACAGCTCCGTGCCTCGATCAGATCAAATCAACTTGCACTAAAAGGGAAATCCGTCACATTAAGTATCAAAATATTAAAGGCTAAATTATGGCTTTTGCAGCGGCAGCCTCGCAGGGCCCAGAGGGAGAGGGGCCGTGCTGGAGGCTCTGCAAAGCGCTGAGGTGCTCAGATATCCTCCAGGGACACTGGCAAAGGCACTTAGGAGCAGCACCTCTCTAGCACAGAGGTGCTGGAAGAGATATTTCTGCTCAGCACCACCTTCCTGGCGCTGCACACCGCCGGCAGAATTTGGACTCTGAGTCTCTCCTCGTTCGCTCGTGACCAGGGGCAGTGATTTCGGTGTCAGTCGTTATTAGTCCTCTTTATAAGTGTGCAGCATATTCCTCTACTGATCCCTCCTATCCCTGTCTCAGGACATTAGGAGACACAGACACAGGCTGCTGCCCCTGCCCCTGCCAGCCATGATCCTGTGTGCTGTAAAATGCCTCTTTTCCCCCTCCCTGCCACCTCCAATCGCTTCTGAGCGCAGGAAAGACATCCTGACTGCATGGATTCGTAAAGGCAGGAGGCAGAACGTTTTGCTTTCATCATCTATTGTTGTGAATAAAAGCCACCATGTCTGATCCTTAGTGTCAAGGCCGTAACCTCAACGGGTAAATCTGTGTAGGTTCACAGGACTGAGGCTGCAGCCATGCCTAGCAGGTGGCCCTGCCTTCCTTTCCCACCTCTCGATGCTGATGACTGATTTCCTGCTGAAATTGCAGAAAAAGGTGAACATTTGGTGCTTTAAACACTGCAAACATGCACATATATGTATCAGGGATGAGAGAAATGAATCAGGGATTCACAGGATGGTTGGGTTGAAAAGGACCTGAAATCTCTTCTTGTCCCACCCCCTGCCATGGGCAGGGACACCTGCCACTAGCCCAGGTTGTTCCAAGCCCTGTCCAGCCTGGTCTTGGGCACTTCCAGGGATCCAGGGGCAGCCACAACTTCTCTGTGCACTGTGCCAGGGCCTGCCCACCCTCCCAGCCAGGAATTCCCAATATCCCATCCTTCCCTGTCCTTAGGCAGTGGGAAGCCACTCTCCTGATCCTTTATCTGGACCCACTCCAGCAGGTTTGCACTGTGAAGCATCAGTGGTTTCAACCCTTCTCATAAAGCTCTGCAATGCTCTGGATGACACTAAAGGTGCCAATAATAATTGGAGGTAAATTTTCCCCTTATTCTTAGAAGTCAGTTTGCTCAGGGGACTCTGAGAGCTCTGGCCAACCATGACACAAGAACTGGCAGAGCTGAGGTCACCCCAGACCTCCTGACCCCAGCCCACTGCCTCCACCCACCACGCCAGGATTTGTTGTTAAATCTCAGTTTCACAAACGACCTGTTCATTTGGGAGATAATGCAGGATCTATCTTTGGGTGTATTTCCATGCATTGTTCAAAGAGTTGCAGCCCAGTCAGCACGTTTCGAGTGAAACACAAAGTTGTTCCTAATCTGATGAGGGAATTTCTCTGTCAAAGTCCAGGCCAGAGACTTTGGTGAGTCATCAGAAAGTGCTTCTCTCAGCAGCAATAATTTACCCTTAGCCATTGTTTTGGAACACATGGCACAACAAGAAAATGAGAACCATCATTTTAGCTCCATATATTTTTACTAAGTTAAATTCTGTTGCATGGTTTCAGTCCTGACTCTTGGAAATGTGAGCACGGGCTGTGTTGGTGCCAATTCTGTGAATCCCATATCTCGTTCAGCCCAGAAGCATAGAGATATTATTTATCTCTTCTGGGGAAAAAAGTCAAAAGTAATTGTGAAATCTTAAATAAAAGCAGAATTCAGATTTAATTTGGAGAAAGAATCTGCGAGCTTACCCAGTGCCCTTGAATCCAAAAGCCCAGCAAGTAGGTTTTCTTTAGACATTGTCAGCAGTTCACTGGAGTTCAGTGGAGGGGAATGGATGAATACATGTTATCACTTGGAATTCTTGGATTTAGTTGGCAACACAAAAATGTCAAACAGCAAAAAAAAAAAAGACACAAAAATGTTAAAACTTCAGGTTGTCTGGACCTTAAAAATACCTGAAGTTCAGGAGGTTGGCTGTGTTTTACAGATCAGCTGCTGATTTTAGCTCAGTTGGGACTGATGAGAATATCTTCAGATGAATCTGTAGTTGTGATGAACTCAGGAATTCCTTGCCCGAATGGCTGGAGCAACTTCCCGTGAGCAAACCTAAGGGAAAGAAAGCCCCATGTAGATCCAAGCTCAGATTTCCTTCTCTGACTCCAACATGAGAAGGAAAAAGGTCTTCCTTCAAAAATACCTTCCTTCCTCTGTCACAGGAGATCACAGAATATTTCCCCTGCCTATTTCCACTTGAGCCTAGGAAAAGAAAGAGGTTAGATCCATGAGAAGCTGCCCTGGATCAATCAGCAGATGAAATCTGTGATGAGGAAAAGATCCAGAGATGAGAAGTTACAAGACTGACTTGTCTCACCAGTGCATCTCCCAGCATCATCCACAGGAAGCAAATTTTAGCTAATGGAACAGGAATGGTATTGTGGAATAGTGATATTATTGGAAGTTGACTCCAGTTTGAAATTCCCACAGTATGCTTTCACTTTCCCTGGGCCAGGAGAACCCACAGAATATATGAATTCTCTTCCCAAGGAAACAAAATCAACTACAAGCAGACCTTTAAAATCAGAACATATGTTTAAAACGAAATTAAAATCTCCTTTCATCTGTTTCGTGCTTGTAGGTCAGCAGTTCTAAATCAGTTGAACATCACTGTACATTGAATATAGCTTAATGTATGTAAATAGACTGGCAGTCAGAATGAAGGGAAATGCTAATATTTGGTGATGTTACAAATGAGGTCATGGCTATTTTTTAAGGTTTCCCCTATTAGAATTGTACATTTGCCTTTCAAAAATATCAGTGAAAGGACCACAGGAAAACCAAAATAAATAGACATTTTTTGTAGTCGTTCTTATAGCATATTTAGAATTTTGACATAATTTGAAATTTGTTTTTTTTTTTAATTCTTTGGGGGTTTTTTCCTCGACTCTATTGTTGTTTTATGCTTGATGGTTGATTTGCACATAAATTCCTTCTGCTATGTTGAAAGTCACACAGGACCTGGCCCTTAGGGGAAATATTCACAAGAGATTTGGTAAAATATTGCTTTATATTTAACTGCTTTTTCCACAGCAGCAAAGAAATACTATGTTGTTATGGTCGTTTTAATTTTCTCTATTATATAATTGATAAAGGTGGGGGAAAAATGAGATCTTCAAATTTAGCTCTTCTAACGAGAACTGTTTCTGAAAATCCTGGAAGACAAGAAGCATATTTCATTTTTCATATGCAAATTAATCAAAACAGCATTCTGAAAAAAAAAATAGATAAATACTGAAGTTGCTGGCCAGCCAGGTGTATCTTGTGATGTCTGAATATTTATTCTTGAAGTGACAGAACAGAATTTAATTGTTGGTGGAAGAAAAAAACAAAAACAAAAACCAAGGAAATAAAACTAATGCCAAAGTTTGCATTTATAGTTTTTCTGGTACCTTTACTAAGGGAGGCCCTATGCTCTGCTTTGGCATCATATGTGGGCACAGTACCTAACACAAAAAAATATTGTTGAAAGGTGAATACAGAGAAAAGAGAATGTTCTTGTTATGATTTCTGCTCTGTAATCAGGGATTCAGCTGCCGATCAGAAAATCTGAGTTATCTAATAAGGACTTTGGGCCACCAAATATCTCAAATAAATGAGGATTTTTTCTGAAGCTGAAGGCTACTCAGAAGCATAAACAGGGATTTCCAAACGTCTCCTATCCAAATGAACTGCTATTACAATAAAAAATTGCTGTTTTTAATGGAAATTTAATCCTTCTTTCACAACAGGATCTTTTTTGGAGGGCAAGGAAGTAGCGAAGAAGCTTTATAGACAAAACTACCAAAACAACCAAACCACAAAAATCAGGATTCCCTCTTACTTTCAGGCTGCAAACATATCAGCATTGGCTTTTAGTTGGAAAGTAATCTGGCATATAGAAACCAATAAATGGTGGCTTTCCAGTGGCTTCCACCTGTTAAAGTGTTGCAAGACAGCAGTAGCCTTTTCAAAGCCATGAATAATGCAGACGGTCAATATCCAAACAGATATATTGAATTGCACTCTGTGTCATTATTATAGCCAGACTTTTTGTATCACAGGTGATATTTTTTTTCCTGCCATTTGATCCTTTCAAGCTAATTAAAATATACAGTTTATTTTTTTTGATAATGGTAAGAATACTACTGTGCTGTTTATCCCAGTGGTTACACTCCTCAAAATGGATTAAAAAAAGACACTACCCACTGCAGCAAAGTGTATATTGATTTTTGTTAACTTTGCAGCTCCAGTCATTCAACAAAACTCTCCAAACACCAGAAAATCAAAAAAGTTAACCCAAAAGTCTTTCTCAAAGAGTATTTTAATAACAGCAAGAATATTTCACCCCAGTAATTTTTTTTTCTTCAGATTATTGTCAATTTATGTGAGTTTAGAGGTAGAAAATATATAGAAACGTTAGGAATCCGGAGCTCGTGCTCCACAGTGATCTGCAGTATTTCAATATTGCAATCATTTCATTGCTGAACAGGTTAAAAATAAGGCAGTGCATTCATTTGCTGTTATGCATTTCCCCCTTATGTTTTAAAATCCATAGTAATATCAAATTCCAAAGCCATGAAATCTGCTGTCGGCGTCTCCCATTGACATTTTCTGTTTGTGTAGAGGAAAATCAGGTCAAACCAAGCCACTAACAGCATCACAGCCCTGTTTCTGCAAAATATTTTGTCACTACAGAATGTGGTGATTTCGGTGCATGTGTTCCAGTTTTCTGAATTTAGTGATTGATCTCAGGGTGTTCGAGAGCTGAATCTTTGCTGTCTGAGACCTGAAAAAAAACCACTGACTGTAAAGGTTTAATGCAAACCCTGTTGCCTTCACTGATAATAGAATCAGACCTTAAACACAGATCACATAAAATTGAGTGACTTACATCAATGAGGAAGGATCCCTAATGGTCTTCAAAATAATAGAGAAACACAAACCCTAAAACTAAAGGAAAAAAAAAATAAATTAGATTAAATTCTCTCCTACTCAAAACTGCAATTGTAGAATGAAGTTCCTTCAAAATCAACTTATTTTCCTTTCCAGCTAACTTATTTGGTTTAATTAGCAGCAAACACTCCATTGATTCTTGTCCAACAAAGGAAAATTCCATAGTTCAAATCTCTCTGAAGGAAAATCCCATTCATTTAAATATAGGAATTATAGTTGCAAAACGAAGCAATTTTCCTTAACAATCTGCGAGCCAAAAAGTCCTTATTGGAAGTTAAACTGCCTTTGAGTGGAAGATTACTTTTCCCAAGCCATTATGCCTGTTAGCCAGGAATAGACATAGAAGTTTCCTTTGGAAACCACCTTCTAAAGGGGTAGTGAAAAATCCATGGTGATAATTATTATTATTACTCAAAATATTAACAGTAATAATAAGAAGGAGAAATTCTGATTTTGCTAAACAGGAAAAATGTTGGTTCTAAAAATATACAAGGGCATCAGTTCTGTGCATTTGGAAGGTAGGGAGAATTGGCAGTGAGGAGGTGAAGTCCAATACCACAATTTTACACGAAATCTAGGATTCAAGTCATGGATTAAAGCAGATAAAAAGGCTGAAGACAAGAAATGTTCCTGTCTCTCTGGCTCTGCTCTGCTCAGCCCATCACATGTGTGACATGTAAATTCAAACCCATAGCTCTCACTGACCAGCCAGCTCGAGTACAGCATGTGACACTTTCTCAGATTCCTTCTGACACCCAGATATTGCCAAAAATATCATGTCCGACTTTGCACAAAGCTCCACAGGCACAGAAATATTTATTATGAAACGTTTGTCTTCAGAGGAGAATACTGGGCTCCAGGAGAGAGGAGTTTTTATGGTCCAGATTTCCCTGTCAAAGATTACTCCGTCTCACAAAACGTGTGCTGAGCCTCTTTGGCAAAGCCCTTTTCCCTTAATATTTGATGTTTGCTTAGTTTTGTTTGTTTGCTTGGTTTTATTGCTGTCAGTGTTATTTCTGGTGACTACATGACTCAGAGGGACTAGAAATAAAATTAGAGACTTTCACCTCTAGGTCAACAGTTTCATTCTGGCCCAGAATACAGGGACCTATGTAAAATAACTCATTGATCTCACTCCAGTTCCCAGTTGGCAAGTGTGCATATCACAAACTCTATCATGAAAAAGGGCAATAAATTGTCATCCTTTGCAGCAGTCCCAGAAGTGAGCTCAGTGTTTGCATTGGCCTTGCTGCTGCCTCACCCTCTCCAGGAGGGGCTGGAGTGTCCTCGAGGTGGGTTTTTCCTTGCCCCTTCCCGCTCTCCCTGCTGGAAAGCAAAACAAGGGGGCTGGATTTTGCAGTTCAGCCTCCCAGATCAGTAACACACCCTTCAGCCAGGTAATCGGAAGTAATTTCATAACCATGCACTTCTTGCTAGCCAAGGCTTTGTTTTCCAAAGGATGTGACCTTCATCTGCATCAGGTTTCTTCTCTCCACACTAAATATCATTTATGTTTCTCCCTAATCCCAGGGGTTCCAAATAAATTGCCAAATTAATGGAAGAGAAAGGTGCAGAGACACAAAGAACTGGGTATCTCCATCTTAAAAATTACCTGTTTATCCTGCTGCTCCCAGAGCCCAGCTCTGAGAAAACAGCTCTCTCCCCCACTGAGATCAGAGCCTGGATCTCTTTCCTCAAATGAAACACAGACCAAAAATTGCACCGCTGTGATCTATAGCAGTAACAAACACTCCTGGTTCTACAGAAAGATTGGGTGGGGAGATATTGTATTTTCATTTTTGGCATTATTATTGATCCTAACAGGTGTTTTGAACTGAAGACCCTCGTGGCTTACAGGAGTCTGTACAAACCCTCAGTTCAAACTATGACAGAGGCGTCACTGGCGTTCACTAAAGAGCTATCCAACCTTTTTTGTAGATCCCTGGATAGCTGTAATCCTCCGTTCTCCAGCCCATCACAAAAGCAGGAGCCTTTAGCCCGGGATCTCAGCAGCACAACTGGGTTAATTTATTTCTCTTCCCTCTCCATCCTGCAGGTTCAGAAGCACTTTCCCCTCGTGCTTGTGCGTGGCTGTGCCGCTGTGCAGGTATGACTGAGTCCCCTCTGCTCCCGCTGGATCTGGGATCGTTTGTCTTCCGTGATCCAGGCTGGCTGCACCACACCACAGCACACAGTGACAGTAATTTGCACTGATCTGCCCCCACTGCTAGTCCTGCTGCTACAAATAGCAATTGATTATAATGCTGTAGTGTTATTGACTGTCACTATGAACACAAGCTTTATTTCATTTTTAAAGTAACATGAGGCAGATTTACTTAGCAGACGCGGAGCAATAACAGCAATAAAAAAAAAAAAAAAGAAGGGAACAAAATCAAAACAATTTGAGGCGGGGAGGAGACAGAGGCAGCATTGCATAAAACACCGGGAAAATTAATTAATGTTACCAGATGATTGTGATACTGCAGATGAGCAGAAAAGCTGTGGAGGATGTGAAGGGATGAATCTGTCGGTATTTCAGAGAAACAATGCTGATTTACATCACCTGAGGATCATGCCTGAAGCATTCAGGTTGTGGAAATCTCTCAAATCCATCAGAAGGTAGAGGATAAAAAGTGAGCCTGTAAAAATCATCATTATTGTTATTGTCAAAATCTGATTCTGCTGAGGCAGCAGGATGCATTAATGCTGCACTGGATTTGCCCCTTCCTCCACTTCTCCCTCCCCTCAGTTCAGGATACAGTTTTTGATCCAGGTTGTTAAAAGAGATCCTATTTCATACATCCCTACGTTCTCTTTCTGAATCTTATGTTCTTAGAGCATTAATCTGCAGGATTGTCCCTAGAGTCCATTTGAGATGGGCGCAGAAATTTAGTTCAGGTAATTATCCTTTCTTTTCAAGTGAATTAAGAAACCAGGAATTCCTGCTTATCTGACAGAAGTGTAGATTTCCTTCCTTAATGCTTGTCACCTGCGAGACAAGTCACACAGGTAAATCTCAAACTGTGCCTTTGTGCCCCTTCTAAAGTGGATTTTGGATGTCTCTGTGGAGTAATGCTCCAAGGACGTTATAGTTCAGAGAAAATGGTAATGTCTGTGTATAAAATGTGAATTACTTTAATAGGCTTTGGCAGCACAAGTCTCAACAAGAAGACACCCCCCCCCCGCTAATCTAGAGATACGGGTTTTCTCTTTTTTTTTTTTCCATTTAAAAAAAAAGTCTGAATATAATTTCTTTAAGCTGCAATTTATAATACTAACGTTTTACCTTCATTAAGAAGGGGAAGAAAGCTTCTAAGCCACTATTGAGCTGTTGGAGAGCATCTTACATTGAAATTCTGATTTAGAGATAGGCACACTCCATCTGCTTTGCATACCTCTGCCCTTTAAACCAGTATTTGTGCTATAAAGAAACACACAGTTTGCAGAGTAGCTGGTAAGTCTCCTATCTGTGATTTTTTGAGTTTTTTCTTTTTGTTTTGTTTTGTTTTGGTGGTGATGGTGGTAGTTTTTCTGCATGTATATGCAAAGTTAGGTTTGTTTCATTCCCTTCTTTAGGCAAGACAGTTTCTGTATCCTCAAAAAACCTATCTTTGTGTGGAATCAGTGGTATGGTGGCAGTGATGTTGCTCTTAACAACACTAAATATGGAAGATTTATCCTATTTTGTGTTTTAGGTTCCACTTATCCATTTTATGTGGCTTTATTTAAGACAAACTGCCTAAAGGTTGTCTGTTTTATCCTGAGAGTAGGATTGGCTGCACCTCAGATGTTTCACAAATTCTCCTTTTGCTGACTTTGGGGCTTTCTCGTGGGTTTTGTTGTCGTTTCTTTATGATTTGTTTGTTGCTTTGCAATGCTTTGATTAAGATGTGGCAGTGATTTTGTGGTGTATGGTAGTGAGCACAAAATCCTCTCTTCATTCCTTGACTGCCTGTTGCTCCCTGTGGCCCATGGGGTTCCTACACGAGCAGATCACAGGATCCTGCAGAAGATGTCCTGGCTCCCATCCTAGACGGGGGAGCAAATCTTTATGCAGCTGTAAGCCAGCCAAGGCCATAAAAAATTTCATGGTCCTGCCTTTTAAAGAATTACTTCTTGGGACTTTCATATCATGAACACGGGAGGAGGGTCGCAAAAAAGCTGCATTTGAGGGGTTTTCCTTATGTATGCATTTCAAACAGAGGGATCTTTTTTAAAAAGGAAATTACAGGTATCACTCATTTTACAACTCTTCCGCAGCTCAAATTAAAGCTTAAGCAGCTATGTATTTATCAATTAGCATTATTTCTCTATCCCAGTCTGACTCTCTGTATTGTTGTAACTCCATCAAATAGTCATTTGCTTCTTTTATGGTAATAATCCCTTCAAACTCACTCCTTTCATCTGGATCCCTGTATGTTATTTGTTGTTCTGCTAAATCCCTATTACAGAGGCCTAGGAGATCCAACGGCCTGATGAATAATTAGAAATGTTTTATCCCTAAGCTTCAAAAGGGTGCTAGAAATAATTATAAGCAAACATTTTATGTAGCATTCCGTATCAATCCTATCCCAGCTTTATGTTATTTGTGCTTCAGATAGGAGGGAGAGAGGGAGATCCTGGTTTCCAGCTCCCACAGCCTAAAGGGGACACATGTTGCTGCTGCTGGAGCTTTTGGCTTCCCTCTCCCTCTCTGCTCCTGCAGGTGGGATGCTCAGCACATCCCAGGCACCTCTGATTTTATGGGACTGTGGTTAATTGCTGGCCACACATCATGGGCTATTTTATCAGCAATTTCCCCTCGCTCTCCTAGCAGCAACGCGACCTACAGACCTGCGCCGTGTGCGAATAACGCCGCATCACAGCGGACAGGAAAGCTCGAGTTCTGCAAAGTGAAAGTTGATTATTTAGTCCAGACTAGATGTGTCAGTGCAGCCTTATTCCCTAGCAAATTCTAGGAGCTGTAGCAGCTCTAGCTGTCCTTCAGCAGACCAGACTCATGCCACAAAGTTTTTTTTTTACACAGAAGGCAAGGAGAGAGAGCTGCATCTCGAAAGCCTACAAAACTAATTGGAACACACCCAATGTCATTACATTTGACAGCATTTTGAGAAATACCCAATCACTTTGTCATCAATTTTCAATTTTGTCAAGAGAAAGTAGCTTTTCATTGGCAAACAACCTGCTGTCCCCACAGTATTTGTGAAAGTGTCCTGGCAGAGAGTAGTGTCATCTCCAAGAACATTTTTCAGGCTCACTTTCTCTATAAAACTTTTATTGAGGAGTTTTTTAACAAATTCTTGAAAATTGTGTTAAGACGAAGGGTTTTCATCCTGAAGATACCAAACCCAGTTATGGCCCAGTATAACAAAGGACATAAATACATGATTAACTTTAAACTTGTCAACGGTCCTTCTAGGTTTTCACTAAAACCAGCACAAGTTTTGGTGATAAGGAATTTTATCTGTTCACTTCTGTTCACAAAGATACTGTGAAAGCTGAAAAAGAATGAATTGACATTAAAAAAGGGAGAAAAGAATTTGTATTTATCAATCAATATGATGAGGATTCATGTGTGAAAAGCAAAGAACAATGTGCTGAGGGCTAGCATAGTGATACCTTTCTACCAGTCTGCTGCTCCTTTTGTCTCTTTCCCTCTGAGGTGAATTCATTCATCCTTGCTCTTGCTTTTCTAGAACAAAAGACAGTCTGATTCAAGGCTTGATTTGCTGGAGATCCATATTTTTAATCTATTTCTGTATTTTTATCAATTTGTTTCTTTTGAAAATAGATCCCTAATTTTGCCATTTTCCCACCTGCACGTTGTGAAGCCGTGGTGTGAAGAAATATGCAAGAAGGGAACCAGATTTATTAGAGGTGTTTTTCAGTGTTTGCAACACATAGACTCTGTAAGAACTGGAGGAAGCCTTTTGTCTGCAACAGCAGAGAACACCAAGGAGTTTTCCAAAAAACATTTATCTCAGCTGGTGGACTCTCCCCAGCCTAGGGACAGTGCTACAGGTGTCTCTGAGGGTAGTGAGAGAATTCCACACAGGACAACTTTCCTTTGATGGGTCCTCTGGCAACCCTAACAGCCACTGAGAGATCTGAAAATCCGTGGCTGCCCCATCCCTGGAAGTGTCCAAGGCCAGGTTGGATGGGGTTGGAGCCACCTGGTCCAGCAGAAGGTGGCCCTGACCGTGGCAGGAGGTGGAACAAGGTGGTCCTTAAGGTGCCTTCCAATATTGCTCAAGGTGGGAAGTTGTGATGCTTCCTGGTGGTGTCTTCCTCACCTCTGGAGGTAAAATTCAGACTAAAGTTGGAATGAATTATCTCAAATCCTTTCTTCCACAGCACAGGCATCAGGGAAATGGTTTGGAATACTGAAAAAACACTGTAAGAACCCAATGGCTCGTTAAAATCACAGACTGTGGGATCTACAGTTTTCCAGTTTAGAGTTGACTGCTCTCTGACTTTGCCCCTCCAGAAACAACTTTTAAAAAATGTTGTTTGGAAACACTGCAAACCCACCAAACTCTATTCTATGTGCATCAAAAATCTTGCTTTTTTGATTAACATGCAAATCATGTGTGCTCCCAACTTTCATCACTGCTTAAATACTATACAAGCATCGTAAATAACCTGCCCATTCAAGTTTTATCTTGTCCACTTTACATTGCACTGCTCTTGTACAGGAAATGGATTGTATTTAATATTGATGGCTCTGTATGTGTCATTTAATCGTCCCTATTGATTGGATTTCATCAGAGTGGGGGGCTTGGACAGAAGCTTTGATTATACTGTAAGGAGTCTTTGCAGTTTTCTGTTACTCAACACCATATCAATGCACCTTCTGGTGTGATATCACTTTCACGATCAATACCTGGAAAGAAAATAAAAAAGAGGCCTCCAGGAAAGGAAAGGAAAAAAACCCCTGAATCAGCCTCTAATTCCCTTTCTGCACATAGATTAAACCTCTGTAGCTCAAAGACCATTTATTGTGCGGTTTTACATAAGAAAGAGGGGGAAAGAAAAAACCTGAAAGAGTCTCCATGGGTTGTTTGTTTAATTTCTACATCATTTTTTATTTATAAGCGTCAACTCTTCCTTTCAGTGTCCCTGGCTGATGTTTGAGGACGTGTAATTTTTAACAGTTACATGTCATGTCTCAGTTAACTGCTTCTCTTGATCTAATGATAGTGCTATAAACATATTATTTGATCAAATGGATGTGTCAGGGGCATTTTGCTTTTTAGTACTCTTTCTGCTGAGAGTGGACCATCTTAGAGCTTTCGAAGAACGTCCTTAAACTGACACTGTCCCGTGGTGGCTCAACCTCATCCTCATTCCAGAACCGCTCAGTTTTGTGCTCCTCCATCCCAGCCTCCCAACACCAACCGTAAGAGCCAGGCAGCGGGAAACAAAAATTCCCTGAGGAATATTAATACACAGCAGATGGGTATTTCATGGTGCCTGTGAGAGGGTTTCCCCATCTGGGCATCCTCGGTTGAAATGCAGGCGCTGACGTGCTCGTAAATCCAGCTCCTGGGTGGATGACAGGAAACATCGTTCGGAGTTGTATCAGAGCAGGGGGAACACACATAGCTCCTCCAAAATTGTTTCAGCTCTGGTTCTCCTCATTCACTGTCCTGAGATGAAAGGGAGTTTATGGGTTATTCACGAGCTTCTCATCCTTTCCAGGCTGGTGATCCTTTAGCTGAGATACAACCAGTATTTAAGAATAATGATAATGGTTTACCATTTTTTGTTTTTAATAAATAAAAAGCTTATTTTTTGAGGGAAAGTGGATTTAAAACTTTTTTTTTTTTAGGGGGAGTAGTGAGGGTGTCACCAATGAAGTCTCTATGGGTATGGAAGTGTGGTGCTCTGGGGAACAGGAAAACACAGGATGACCCTTGACATAGGGAATGATGCAGAGAAAAAAATGAGTTAATCTTGGTTTAGATTGAAGTGACAATATAAAACCTCTGACACAGGCCTTGATTAAGTTTTCTTGGTCCTTCCAGATGAGTGACCAACGGTTTCTTAGGAATAACTGCTTTTTAACATGCATATTCTTGGAGAGATCAGTGCATTTCTGATTCAAGGCTAACCTGACCCTCTCATTTTGCACAGAACTACTTGTTCTTTGACTCCTTAAAACAGAGAGAAGGGACTTATGTTTGACAGGAAGAATTGTGACAACATGAATAATATGTGCCTTGTGTGCATAGCGTTCATCAGAGAGGGTTACAAAGCCAGGTGGGGCTCTTTCTGCTAAGAGAAACCCCCAAATCTGCCCAGCAAAGACACTGGCACAGAAATCAGTGGGAAACCGATGAGACAACCCACATTTCCTTGCTTCATCAAGCACTCTCAGAGATCCTTTCTGTATGATAAGCAAGAAGAGGCAGAACCTGTCAGGGACAAACTGTGTTTCCTCACCTGGAGCAACGTGGAAGGTCTTGGGCTGGTGGCAGTGTCCTGTGTGCCTGAGGAGAGCAAGCAGTGTGTCAGTGGGACAATCTGAGTCCCAGAGTGGAGGAGAGAGCCAGAGAAGGCTGCCTAAAGTGACAGGTATTTACCCAAAAGGGTACAGACGGATGCAAGCATCTGAGCTGCTAGACTTGAAGGATCCTCAGTCTAAAAAACAAAAGTATGGTGTTAGGAAAGTGCAGTGCCTGAACAGATGTAACTTACTCATAAAAAGAAGTGCCTGTAGGCTTCCTACCAAAGCCAGAAGTGACTTCTAGCCCTGAAAAGACCTCCACTGTGACAACTGGGATTTTTAAATGTATTTTCTCTGCCTCTGTGTTGCTGCACTCCTCTATTTGAATAGTTGCATTTAACGTATTTCTGGCAAAACTTGTTGAGAAAGAGCAGTTTTAATGTAGGTACTGCCAAACATTAATGGAACCTAAATATTCTTGATTATATATAGGTATTTGCAAGAAAAGGTGGATTTGAAGAGTTGCACATAATTTGAAGAGTTGCTGCAAATAAGGAATGGGATTGTATCATGGTTGTTCTGGCCAATCCCATCACTGAATTTTGACAGTGAGCTTTCTTGGGAGCAAACCCCAATAACCCTTGTCACTTGTCATGTGCACTCCATATACATGCTTGATCATCTTCAGTGTTAAGAAAACAGTTAAAAATTCAACAAAATGGCAAAATTAAAACTGAGTGTCTCAATATGAAAACAGAGCAAATAGAAATACGTTCCTGAATTAAAGCTGTATTTATTTAACCGTGCTCTTAATATTGGAAGACTTCTGGTAAAAATAACTGTTGCATCACGAATAGTCAAATAACTTAGTGTCACTAGGTAATAATAATATACCTTATTATTAAGGTATGATTGCTTATGTTATGCTCAGTATAGGGTTCTTCTTTAACTTAATTTTTCAAAGTAATTTAATTATAATGACAGTTAGAGAGACTGGATCAGCCCACCCAAAATTAACTATTAACCAACTAGACTGTCACATCTAGTTGGTCACGGTGCTTGTCAGGAGAGAGCCATAACCATCACGGACAATGCCCATCATAAGGAGAGTGGAAACAGATTTATTAGAAACTATCAATTTAGCAGTTTTAGACAGTAACTTCAGAACTTTATTTAATACTTCTTGGAAGTAGTAGAAGGCACTGAAATATTTATGGAAAGAAACACTGAGTTGCACATTCTTGTGTCTTCTCCTGGATCGTCTGTCATCTGATGGACACACCTTAGCCCACTGCAGCTGATGCACATTCTCATGCTGATTCTCCAAATTCCTCTGCTATGGGGAAGCTGAGACCACAACCCCCCCGCCCAGTAATTACCAGATGGAAAAGACACTCGGTCAGAACCAACCTGTGCCACATTCACGTTGGTGACCTGAAGGTGAAAAGCTCTGATTCCCGTTAATAACACGTTGAGCTTCTCTGATCTCCAGGATGTGATTAAAAACCCGTTAAATTCCCTCTGTAGCTTTGGCTCATATTGTTTGCATTTTGCATTACTGTTGTGTATTGTCTGATCACCTAATTATATTATTTGATTAATTTGAGGCGCGAGCGCTTTCCTGCTTCGCGTTCAAGGATTCACCGTGCCAAGAGCTCTCTTCACCTAGGAAATATATTTTTTGTTTCACTCCATTCCTCTTGGAAGATGAACGAGCTGCTTTCCTTTGTCTCATTGCTCAGAATAACAAATGTCAAAGCTTGGAACCTGGTAATTTGGCAATTTTAGACAATCGCCTCATAACCACGTTTTAGTACACCTTTGAAGCGGTGGAAGTTCAAAGGCTCCGCGAAGACGAGCGTTGCTTTGCCTGTTGCTATGAGTCATTTGAAGTAATTGGTCCTGTCTGATGTGTGTTTTGAACTGAGGAAGTAGTGCTTTATTACCACAATCAGATACAGGTTTTTAGCTGAGGAAGTGGTGTTTTCCTCACAGATGTAGATGTCTGCTTGATAAGGCAGAAAACACACAGATGTGCCTCTGCACTGGGAAAGAGGTGTGGAGAAGGAGCAAACACAAGAGCTGAGAAAATTCCATGAAGCTACATGACAGAGGATTTGGAAGCCTTCCCAGTATGAAAAATTCTCAAAAGCAAGAAAACTTGCCTTTTAGAGTATAAATACTTAAAAGTTTTGCATAGCAAACAAGAATGTCTATCATCGGGTTTTCAATTGCTTAGACTGGGCAAAAAAAAATCAGAATAAGCACCCTGAAGGTATTTTAAACAATGTCACCTAATTTTAGCCTCAACATCAGGAGTCTGATATTCCGTTTCCTGTAAACATATGCTCTCTAACAGTTCTAAAAGTTGGGGGGGTTTAAAATACAATATTATAAGGTATCATTGCATGTTAAGGTGGTTTTTGGAATAATACGATGTAAGATTAAAGCCCAGATTTTATGTTCGCTCTTATCAGTGACTAATGCCTGATGTACTGTGAGGAAGTACCTCTCTCTTGTAAATATTTTACTAAAATTAGAAAAATAAAAGTCTTGCCAGAACCACATCTATGCTTTTGGACACGCATAAGAGCATCCCACAGAGCTGAATGGAGTCTCTGCTCCCCGACAGAGAAGTGTTGAGTTGTGACCCCAGCCTGGGGCTCTCCAGCCCCTGGAGGCAGGAGCCTTGTGCTCAGATGTGCTGAGCTCCATCCATGTGTGCCACAGGCAGGAGTGGGAGAGCATTTTTTGGCACTAGGAGGGATTTCCTTTCTCAATCCCCTTTTGAATTGCTCCCACTGGCTGTGGTGCATCTGCATTTTGCCATATCTGGTGGACTCTTCAGCGCTGCTCTCTTCTTGAGGCAGTGACACTGCTGATGGTGGGTGTGCACATTATTGATTACTGAGAAAGA
The DNA here is from genome assembly GCA_013399455.1 of Anthoscopus minutus. NCBI lineage: Eukaryota > Metazoa > Chordata > Aves > Passeriformes > Paridae > Anthoscopus > Anthoscopus minutus. Next base: position 102,842 of record VWYI01023242.1, on the reverse strand, counting down.
CATTTTCTTTTTCCCCAGGGAGAGAAATCTTGAGGAGGAATCTTTGCTCCCACTGCTGCATTGCAGAGGCCAGAGAAACACAGTAAAACTCCGAACGGTAATAGAGAATATCTATTTCAGTTTGTGAGTGGTGTCCAGAGCAGATTAAGGAAAGACTCATATTTCAAAGGCAAGGAAGACCTTGGATGAGCTGGTGTGTGCTTTTGAGTGAAAAGCAAGTACAGCAAGACTGGTAGACTCAGGTATTTTGTAGCACCTCTTTTTTTCCTCTTGCAGGTGGTGGCAAAGTACAGAAGTGGCTCAAGTCCAGACAGTTTCAATGGATCAGCTCCTTTTATCAGTTTTACGATATCACATTTACTTAATATCACATGGAACAAAGTAAATGTCTGGTAGGAAAGGCTGGGCTGCTGCTCAGCTGACAAATTAGCTGCCCAATGTGCTGTATCTCCTCTGTACCCCTGTGTATTCACCTGCACCTCTACTTCAGCCATCATTTTTCTCTTTCCCATCTGGGCTCTGGTTGCTTTGGCCAAGTGACGCCTTCACAAAGGGAAGGGCTGCATGTGCAAACTTTCCAGGCGAGAGAGGCAAGAAGTTTTGCAGCAGGGAAAAAGAACATATGTGGGCACAAATTTAGAAGGAGAACTCAAGACCTGGGCTGGCCCTCAAGTCCACTGCAGCCAGTGCCAACTCATCTTTTTACTCTAAGAGTTTTGGCTGGTGCTCTGAGTTTAGTTTTCATCCGGGTGAGTGTAACAGGCTCTTAGCTCAGTCTGCATTTTGCCCACACAAATATTCAGATATAAATATTTGAAGATCTTTCCTCCTTTAAATTAATTTTCAGTTTTGTAGTAGATCAATGGTAAGGGAACAAAATGATCATAGCAGAGATTGTGGAGAGATGGGCACTGATACCTTTGATGATGTCTCCAGTGTTTTTTGACTGTTGAAAACATCACATTTCCATTTAATCTAATGAAACGGGGTCTGATCTCATCCCCCATTTGTGCCCATCACAAAGCTGTCACACATTTTGATACAATAAGAATATTCTTATGATCAGTGAAATTGCCAAACCAAATTATGGCAATGGTAGGTTAAGCCAGTCTCCTACCCTCTCTGAGAGCTGTGACACACGAGCTCAAAAACCTTCTTGCTCTGCAGCAACAGGGGCTTCTCCTTCTTTATATGCCTTATGCATTGTAAATACACACATTGTCATTGATAATTAATACTTATTAATAGGTTTTATTCTGTTTTTTCTCCTTTTTAATTTTTTTTTTTTAATTTTTAGGCACTTTGGCTCGGTAATGTTTTAGGTTGTTTTTTTTCACAGAAATAGGTAATTTGATTTTTTTATCTAGAACACCACGGGTATGGTTAAAGGGGCAGAAGTGTAGCAGTTTGGCAAACCTATTCCAGAAGCTCCAGTTACAGTTTACCCACTTTTCTCCTGGCAGGGCGTGAGCATCCTGTGAAAGGGAAAACCTCACCAATAACTTACAAAAAAAGTTGGGGAATAAAAAAAAACCAAAAAATACCTCACCACATGTGGCCTCTGCCAACCCCAACAAACTGGAAGATTATTAAAAATGGAATTTCACCTTTTTCACAGAATGAACTCAACATCCAGATGTGGGCACAAGATCCACCAGCACCCCCCTAAGCCAGCAGGGATCCTTGTATTGTAAAAATGGAATCACATTTCAGGCTTGAGTCTATTGCACAGCAGCAGTTCCTGTTGAGAGCATCTCCCAGCATCCAGCTCAGTGATTTCAAAAGGAAAAAAAAGCCTCTGTGGCACTGATTAATGGAAGGGCCTGGATATACTGGTGGATCTGGAAAGCATCTCGTAATCTGTGACAGACAAGATGTTTCTTATTCTGATGGGATTTGATCATTGTTTATGAAATTATGTGAGTGACATAGCATCACTGTTATTTTTATCCTGGCATTACAGCTGGTCTAATAATTTGGATAATAAATTTACTTATTTTGGCAATAAATCATCAAATGTATCCAGAGTTCTTATCAACATTTTCATTTATTAATATTCTTTGCCAGAATTCTTATCAATATTTTTCCACATTTGTTTTTCTTTTAGAAATCCTCTGATTTAAACTTGCATTAAACTTGTATTAATGCAAAACAGTCGACTTATTTTAAATGGTGACATCATTTTACTCAAGTCTATAGAAGTTTACACTTTTCCTGAATAAAAGTGTCCACGCTGACTTCAACAAGTATATTTCCAGTTTATCAAATGCTTGTTTAAATGCATATTTTTAATTATGCAAATTTTCATTTCCGTCTCCATATGTACTTGTACCTGTGTTTGAACCTCTGTGAGCATACACTTGTATTCCTCATTTTTCCATGCAGTTTCTGCTCATTTGTCCTTTCCATTTCCACGGGAGAATTGCAGAATCATTAAGGCTGAGAAACACCCCCAAGCTCATCAAGTCCAGCTTTCTAAACACAATTGAGGAGAATATTTACAGTAGTTCTATTAATAAGAATGTTGCTTGACAAAAAAAAATATAAAAGAAGAAGTGAAAATTACAACAACTTTTAATAACCTATCTCAAAATTTTTGAAAAATAGAAAAACCCCAAGACAGAACAATTTCTCTGATAGCTGGATGAGTGAATAACACATTTTTGCTGGGAAGGGAGAATGCAGACCCATTCTGAAGGAACAAGAGGTCGGATAAAAACACTAGAACTGACTCTACCATAGATCAAGCCACCTATTACCACTAGTAACTCAGATTTCAAGGAAAGCTGAGGACACTCCTGAAATAATCTTTTTCCTGTAGTCATTATCAGCACAGGAAAATGAAGACATTCTGTGGATGAACAGGCTGAACATGATCGATTCTGTGTGGAGAGTTATTAATTTATCATTAAGGAACAAACTGAGAAAGAATTTGTGCTGTCAGTTCATGCATTGGGGATAAAAGGAGATATTTATTTGGTTCTATTTTTGCAACAATAAAATTTGGGTTAATTTACAACAACAATTCAATGGAGATGTCTGTTCTATAAAGGGAGAGAAGGCAAAGAGGGAACCATGGAGCAAATATAATTGTCTTGAAAGCTCTGGTTTAACAGAAACAAGTCTGGAAAAGCTTCCTTGAGCCACTGAGTTAAGCCCAGCCCCTCCTTTTCTCACTGTATAAAATTCTCACCAGAGCTCACTCTGAAAGAACTGGATGTAAATATAAATCTTCAGCTGAAATACAGCAGAAGTTCTACAAACCCCAGCATGTTCACATCTGTCACAGCCACTTTACATTAAGATTTTCAGAAACTTGTGTTACAGCTCAGCCATCAGATTTGATTTTCCTATCACCTTGAACACCTAAAAAGATTTTGGAGGCTTTTTTTTTTTTTTCTTTTATATCATAAAGCAATTTAAGTCCTGTTGGTTGATCTTAAATATGATCTGGCTCATATTTAAGCATGTGCTAAACTTCACTCATATAAACCACCCCAGAACTGACAGCAGAGCTTCAAAATGCCACTTTGTGCCTCTGAATATTGAAAAAACATGGCTGGTTTAAAAATATCCATCAGCCTAACCAGCACAGCACAATGCAAATTATGTCAGTCCACTGACTGAGAGGAAAAATAGATGGAGAGCATCACTCTCAGTGAGCAGGGATGACAATCAGAAGGAATAATGTCATTCCAGGTATGGGAATATTTGTATTTGCTCTGGGTGATGCTGGCTGTGACACCCAGCTCGTCCTCAGTGCTGAGACAGCAGGGGACAGAGCTGGGATCCAGGAAATACCCAGTGATACCCACAGGTAAAAATTATGAAAACATATTCAGCAGTTGCAGTTCCTGCAGTCTATCGGCTCCATAAAAGGCATTTATAAAGGAAGCCTAAATACATATTTAACCAATTGACCAGAATGGCACTGAAGGAGTTTTAACATATTTTGAAAAATTGCCTAAATACATATTTACCCAATAGACTGGAACAGCTGCTTCAGAGTCTCTCTGGTCTCTTGGGTCTGTAAGACGTGTTTTTAAAATCTGCCTGGCTATATATTTACCCAATAGACCAGAACAGCTATTAAGTAAATAATGCACATTATATAACTGTCAATGGTTTGGTATTTTAGCTTTTTTTTTCCCATCCCTTTTAAAAATAATAGAATTTTAAAAATTTAAAAGACAAAAATTTAAATGTAAGGTATTTATTAAGATTGTGAAAGGTCTGGAGTCTGCAGCTGGTGTATGTATGTCACATCGTAGAAGATATCTCAGATCACCAGAGTGCTTTTGTGTGTGTGTTTAAAGTACAGGGCACTGTCAAGTACATCAGAGCCTGGGGTGCTTAATATAGAAGATAGAACAGCAGTTGGGAGTTGGAAAGGTCTGGCAGAAGAGAGGGGAGGGAAAAGAAGGGAAGATATGAATCATAAATTCCCAGGAAGGATGGGTAAATCAAGCAGTTGATTTTGAGAAAGCCTAAAGATAGTACATGAAACACTGCACACAAAAAAAAAAAAAAAAAAAAAAAAGAGAGAGAGGAAGAGGGTTGGCATCTGAGACCTGCTTATCAATACCTCAATATACTCCACTGAAGGACAAATTGTGCTCTGCCTTCCAAACTTAAAAGAAAATCAGTCCTGATTGTTGAACTGTTATGGACTGACCTTTTTTTAGAATGATAAAGATACCAGAATAAAGTCCCCTGAAATCTTTATATATGTTTTAAACTGACAAATTAATTAAAATTTATAATGTGTTCTAATTTGGATTCTTTTCCTCCATAAAATATTTCAATTCTGAAATCACACTCATGGAGACATTGATTTCTTTTTGATCTGAGCACATTTCAGACTGTTTTGAAATAGTGAATCTGTGTTTCTTTCAGCGTCTGTCCTGCAACATAGTGAAGGAAAAGCTGTCTTCAAAAATACTGCTGTCACTTCTGCATTTAAATTTTTATTTATTTATTTTTAATATTAGGAGATCCTCAGTGGCTGAAAAGGCAAGGAAGGTTTCCATACTGTGCACTAGAACTCCAGGCTGGCAAAAGATGAAAAATAATCAGGAAGAGATAGGAAGTGGTGAAAGAAAATTTTATTACAAGCAGATTTTTTTCCCAGAGTAAAAAGTTTCTATTTCCTGGCTAGGCCTCGTTTTTCAGTAAAATTTCTTTGTCATCCTGTTTATCTGGTTGGTCAGCAGACACAAAGATGTTGGCACAGGACAAAACACAGCCCGTGACAGGTGGAAGAGGACCCTCAATACCTTGGATTAATGTTCTTCCCGGGGTAATCCCTCCAGGTGAGAAGTGAGGAAAGATGGATGGATGATGGATGGATGGATGGATGATGGATGGATGGATGATGGATGGATGGATGGATGGATGGATG